>WAAD01013748.1:334-17392 GCA_013389945.1 Fregata magnificens
AGGAGCGGCTGAGAGAACTGGGGTTGTTTAGTCTGGAGAAGAGGAGGCTGAGGGGAGACCTTATCGCTCTCTACAACTACCTGAAGGGAGGTTGTAGGGAAGCGGGTGCTGGACTCTTCTCCCAAGAAACTAGCGATAGGACGAGAGGAAATGGCTTCAAGTTGCATCAGGGGAGGTTTAGATTGGACATTAGGAAGAATTTCTTTACTGAAAGAGTGGTTAGGCATTGGAACAGGCTGCCCAGAGAGGTGGTGGAGTCGTCTACCCTGGAGGCGTTCAAAAAAGGTGTAGACGTGGCACTCCAGGGGCTAGTTTAGGAGTCATGGTGGTGTTAGTTGATGGTTGGACTTGATGATCTTAGAGGTCTTTTCCAACCTTAATGATTCTATGATTCTATGATTCTATTATCTTCAAGTCATATTCCATGTGCTCCAGCCCCCTGGCCACCTTAGTACTCTCATCTGGACTTTGTTTTGTCACTCTCTCTCTTACTCTGGTGAGCCCTAAACTGGACACAATATTCCAGATATGGTCTCAGAAGGGTTGAGAAGAGTAGAATAATCAATTCCTTCAACCTGCTTGCTTCACTAACCAGAGTGTAGTTAGCCTTCATCACTACAAGAACACATTGCTGGTTGTTGCCCAATGGACATTTTTCAGGTTGTTGTCCATCAGACCCCCGGATTCCCATCTTTTATTCCAAAGATGTTTTCTGGTTAATTAACCCCAGCTTCTTCATTTGCAAAGTGTTTTTCTGTCAGAAATACAGGAATTGGCATTTGCTTTTGCTAAACTTCACAAGGTTTCTGTCAGCCCATTTCTACAGCCTGTCAAGAACCCTTTGGATGTTGGACCCTGACCTCCAGCTCACTGTCTGCTCCCTCCAGTTTGTAGTCTTTGGAGAATTCACTGAGATGCCTGGTTTTCTGTGGCAGAGGTCCCCAGTGAAGATTTTAGACAGTACCAGGCCCACAACTGACCCCAGGGAACACCACTCACAACTGGCTGCCAGTTAGACTTGGAACAGTTGGCTGCTACACTTTGAGCACAGTTAGTTTTTCACCCACTTTGGATGCAAGTCCATATTTCCTCATCTTGGCTACCAAAATGCAATAACATGACGTCAAATGTCTCACTAAAGTCAAGGTAAACAACAATAATTCTCTCCTTGTCCAGCTATTTCATCACCATTTAGGCTGGTCAGGCTTGACTTTTCCTTTGATAAATACATGCTGGTTGTCCCAAGCCATCTTCTTGCACTTCATGTCCCTGGAATGGCTTCCAGAAGGATTTGACCCTTAAATATATTAGGCTGACCAGCCTATAGTCCTCTAAATCCTCCTAGCGTCCTTTTGGAAGATAATTACGATGCGCTTTTTTACAGGCATCAGGGCCTCTCCTCAATTGCCACAGTGATGTCTGTCAGCTTCCTCAGCATCCTTGAATATATCCCATCTGTCCCCATGAAATTGTGCATGTCCAATTTGCTTAAGAATCCATCACCTGATATTCTTCTTCTATTGATGCTACTACTTCTCTAAACTGCCCAGCTGAGCACGGGAACCTGGGAGGCCTGAGAGCAGCCCTTGCCAGCAAAAACTGAGGCAAAAAAAAAAAAATCTCATTTTTTTCAATGACCCTCATTATTAAGTTGTCCATCCATTCAGCAGAAGGCCCACAGTATACCTGGTCTTCCTTTTCCTGATGGTGCACTTACAGAAGTCGTCATCGTCTTTCACAGACCCTTCCCAGCTTCAACTGCAGTTGAAATTTGGCTTTTTCCTAATTCCATCACTGCCTGCATGGGCAATGCTTCCATATTCCTCTGAGGTATCCTGTCCCCACTTTCACCTTTCATAAGCTTCCTTTCTTCTGTCTGAACCCAGCCTGGAGTTCCCCATTCAGCAAAGCTGGCCTTTTGTCGTACCTGCTTAATTTCATACACATTGAGATGAACCACTCTTGTGCTTTGAGGAGGTTATATACTCCAAAGACCCTTACAGTTCTGAAAATGAGAATTTGAACTTCTGGAAGAGCCATCCAACACGGACAAGTTACAGAGTTGGAGACAGTTGACACTATCACTACTTCTCCACATTGAGTGTTACAAGCTATTCTCATTTAAAAGCTAAAGTAGAAAAAAAACCCCAAAACACCATAAAACATGGAAGACAAAATTGAGTGTAACTTAGTTTGTGATGTAAACCAGGAGAGAATTCTTAGTCAGGCTGTTTCAGGGATCTTTCTGGTTTGGAATAATCTCATGTAGGAAAACCTAAATCCTGTTCTATTCGTAACTCTTGAGCCATTTGAAATATCAGTGCACTGAATTCATCTTTCTGATCCAGATCTCCAAGTCTTTCCTCTAACCAATCTTTCTTTTTGTTGGACCTTGTCTGTAATTCTTTCTCATACCTGCCACCATTGATATCAACCTCGATACCTCACACACCACCTTCAGCAGAATGCCTGCAGACCTCTTTCAGTGGAGTATGAGTTAAAGATCTCTTTCAAGACCTGGAAATCCCTTTTTTTCTGCAGCACTGTAAGGTCTTAGTTAAGTAAGGCAGCAATTGCTGTGATTATATTTTTTTAATTTTTTTTTTTATGATGTTACATCAGAGTTCTAGCTCTAGATGAGTAACCAAATTACCTCACTGTGATAACCCACCCATTCTGGTGGCCTTTGCCACTTGCCTTGTTTATTACTCAGGAAGTCACATTTCAAATCTCTGTGCATACTCCTCATTTCAGGGATCACATCTATTAATTTTTATGGTGCTTTCCTTAAAAAAATAGAGGGATTATTCCGAAGGAAAAGCTGTGGCAGCACAAGTATATTGACAGATAATCTGTCAATAGAATTGCTAGGAGACCTCAAATTCCTTATAGGATGGTTAAATGAGTATTCACTAAGGGCGATTTTCTCACACTTCACTTCTTTGACATTTCCTTGCCGGAAAAGTAGGCATCTGACCCAAGTGGGATGACTCAGTGTGACACTGTCTTATAGACAATTTGTCTTTTCATAAAAATACCCAAAGGAATAAAAATGGACTGGCTGGATAAGCTGTTTGAGCTTGAGGAAAAAAGGCTTCCCCCACCCCCCAATTTCTAGGACAGAGGCAGAAATTATGAAATATTCCTTTGAAAAAGCTTATCTATTAGATTTAACATTTTTCAGTTTTAAAAAACCTATTGTGTAAATGAGATTTCAAGGTGAAGGATCTGTGTAAATATTATATGATGCATGCATCCCACAGAGCAATGCTAAGAAATGAGGAGTCAGAATGCCTTAATGTACTCTGTATCAGCTAGATGCACCCAATGTACTGGTATGTATTACCAAGTACAGCAAGGCCAGTGGAGGTATTGTCATCATAATCATTACTGTGTATGAATATGAGTATGCATGAGGTATTTAATCACTTACACAGAAGTAAGAATATATTTAAAACTGTTTCCCTGTGTACAGGTAAATGTCTAGTGTATGTGTTCAGAAAATATAAAAAGAAATGTGTTTGGATACTGAGATCTAGCTCTCAAAATAGCATTAGTAAAACAGTTGATTAGTGACTTTGCTATCATCAGATGTAGCATGCAATTAAAAAATACCAACCTCCACAAAGATTGTCCTTTGCCAGGTAAGACAGGAACTGTAACAGATGGAATACACTGTGTAGGAACTTCTACGTAACCTCTTAGATACGTTACCAAAACCTGAAGACTTCAAAACGGGCTACAGAAGAAGCACTGATAAAGTTTATGTGAAAGCTTAGGTTGCATTCTAGGCTCTTTCAGTACCCAAGAGCAGAGAGAGGAATAGGGGCGCCTTTTCCCTGTAGCTAACAGTTTAAAGAATGCGTTGTAGGGACAAGGAATGCCACAGTTCAGCAATCACCAATTGCAGAGTATAAGAAAACAGTAAAATCATTGAAGGGGGAGAGAAATGAAGAACATAGTAACAGCGATCTCTTCATTAGAAAATCTTGACAAAAGTACTAAGATTTAAAGAGAGTTGCTTCTATTATGTATTGTTCAGTGCATTAAAAATAACTGAAAAATTTAAACTGCTCAAGACATTTCCTATATTTGACTGCTTATTACCAGCCTTGTCTTATTACGTCTTATTTATGGCTGATTTTTTTTCATCTTAAAATAACTCAGTGGGAATGTCTTGCACAAGATGTCCTTGCAGGTCTCCTCTTTTTTCTTTTTATTTTTCTAGAGTTTTTAAATTTGATGTTTTACTTTCTGTTTGTTCACTAGGTTGATGACACATCATCAATTATTGCTACATTTACTTTTTAAACAACAGCTGTACATCTTAATAACAGATCATCTTCTTTCCACAAAACAATAGAGGACCCAAAGCGTATGAAGAAAAAGTCCTATTTAAAGATCACAGTTCTATTTAAAGTAGGGCAGCAATTCTATAGCATAATAGAGCTATTTCATGGTGCACCTTGTCTTCAAGACCAATTCCTTTGAGGGCTTGTAGCCACAGAGGCCAAATTTTGCCCTCAGACACCCACATGGTTTTCCCAATGAATTAAGTGTGAAAAATTATGTGCATTTTTGAGGACTCTCTTGGCCCAGATAAATGAATCTTTAAAATTTCTTTCTGATAATGTTTCAACATGGACCCAAAACATGATATTTTTGAGGGCTATGAATAAATAATATTGAAGTCTTTCAGGATAACTGTTGTTACTTTTGGAAAGTCTTCAGAGCTTATTCCTAAATCTGCTCATTGAAAAAAGAAATACTGATGACCAGACAAAAGATTATGGAAATGACCTTAAGAATAAACTATATCTAATTACTATAGCTATTTTTGCAGTATGATGGAAAACAAAATCCTATCTATTTTTGTGTTCATGTCACTTATTTTCCTTTTCCTCCTCCTTTTTTCCACTTTACTAAAATATTCTGAAAAAAATTATCATGAGAGGATCCTCAAAGTTACATTATAATCTTCCCTGAGACCAAATTTTCCCTGAAAATAATGGACAAGTATCGGTTTACTTGAGTGACAGAATCTACAGAATCTTTTTTTTTATAAAACAAACCTTTTAGTTATTAGAACCAGACAAGACATTTAATAAAGAAAGATCACAATAGGATTTTAATTGGTCTGATTTAAAAAAAAAAAAAACAAACAAAAAACCAGCTACCTTTTACTTCTATCTGTACTTAAGCATCTGTATTTTTCAAGTGTATTGATCAATTCTCCTTATCTTATTTCAGTCACCATCATTGATATGGGAATTTCAGCTTCAGAGGTTTTTTTTCCCTTCCCTTTGCTCTACTGGTTGCTGTTGGTACACAGTATTCCTTATGAACCTCATCACTTTGCTCCATCTTTTCTCAAGGTAAGACAATTTTAAGGCATGACACATTCTACTGCAACACATGCTCTTACTTTCTGCCATGACATTGTATGATGAGCTGATGGCAGGATTATTTGGTGGTTCGATGCTTCCGATCACCTCTATATGTGACTTTGCAATAGCTTAACTTGATGAATTCTGCTTATCATTCATTTTTTCTGTTAAGTACAGCATGATATTTCTGTATGTTAACTGCTATAAATTTGATGTAATAATATTTCTTCTTTCTTACCTGTTGCCTACATTTCCTTATATTGCCCTCACAATGGTTTTATTGCACATCATTAATGCTTATTCACATTCTTCCAATCTAATATTGTTGCTCAGCAGCATGGCTGGGGTTATAATGAAACTGGCCACACAATTTAGTTACAATCAAACTGACTGTTTCTCTGAAAGTATAGCTGCAAGTATGGTTGTTGAATGGCTGGAAGTGTTCTGTAGTTAAGCGGTTTTGGATCTGTTGAAGTCATGCTGCAGATGCACTCTTCACTGGAAGTTTCCCAGTCCCCAAATATACTTCTGCTTTTCAAATCAGTTTCTTCAAGGGTTTATTTGAAAATATTGTCTTTTTTTTCCCCATCTGCTTGCCTACCCTTAATAAGTTCAAGAAAACCTAACAGAAGGTAACATATTCTCAAAGGTAAGATTTTCCCTATAAATACCTTAAAGATGGGCTTCCAAAACAGAATAGAGGTACCCACTGAGGGGCAGGCTACAGCACTAATTTTATACCAAACTTGTTTGATCTATCCAATTCACACATTTGCATCTCTGGACCAGAAAGCACATATTAGCGATTAGAGACGTGGGAGGAAGCTAGGGAAACTGCTTTAGACACTGCTTCTGGAACATTTGGGGAAAACACAGACTGAGGAAAGGAAGGTACTTTGAAACATGGGGAATATATGAAATTATTGTACTGTTGACTACAGAGTTACAGAAGAGGAAAGGAGAAACAAAACAAATTGTAATGAATACGCAGGACAAACCCGGGTGGGATACAGTCTGTTACACAGAGAGTATGTGGGGCACATAGGTTTGAAAACCAGATTTCATCAATTCAATGCCTCACTGAATTAATTCCACTGGTCACTGTGTGGGCCTTAGGCACTTGTAGTATTTGAACACACAGTAGCTTTATTTCTCACTGTTCTAAAGAAAAAAAAAATTACCTGTATTTCTGTTCACAACTTCATTTTTTTCTTAATTCATGATTAATTGATGTTAATTAGTAACAGTAAACTCTGGCTCAAGTTTTCTGCTTTCTTGTGTTTTCTACCTTTTTGGTCCTGAATTTCATGTTATCAGTCTGTGTGTTTGTCTGTATTAGTGCTCTTGTGTTGTTCTTTTACTTCTTTGGTTTAGACACCCTTGCTATCTGTATACTTTATTTAGTATTAGATTGTTGTGAGAAACAGATATCTACTGTCACGGTGTGACAGTAGATCAGATGTGCCACCATTAATTCTTTCTTCAGAATATAGCTAAATTCTAGAATTCTAAATTAGAAATTTGAGTATCTAATTCTGGTTTGCTTCTTCATTTGAATTAAAAACAAACAATCCCAGAACAACACTTGAAACTCAGGGAGAGAAAATCTCTTTAAATGGCTTTATCGTCTGCTTGAATGTTTCAGAGCTTTAGTCTCACTCAATTCTTCTCTTCCTTCTTCTCTTCCCATTGACAGTTCTATGAAGAGATTGAATTCTTACATTCATTGCTTCCAGGCATAGGTATGGTTTCTTGTCTGGAAAGTCAACATTGTTACTGGCATAGGTCCCTTGGTCTGTTTTTGTCCAATGGTTTTTTGCATCTTCTGGGTCAGGGAGGATCTCACCAGTTTGACTACTGTCACCGTGTTTCATCTACCAACTGCTGTGCTACAAAATGAAAAGCATCCATGCTTGTAAAAATAAACTCTTTCCTTATTAAGGGATGTTGTGTATCATATTCTGCTATGACAGTCTAGCCTGTTCCATGAACCATTTTAGAGTTCCCATGAGCTGTAGACTTGGATATTTGAGAATTGCCAATGTATAAACAGTTCCAGCCAAGAGCCCTTATGAAATATAATTACCCTAATAAGTTGATACAGACATTTCTCTGTCCATGCTCAAGTTCCTATTTTTGTACCCCTTTCCAAAAATTATCCTCTGTGCTTGCTGAGAAATCAGTTTATATATACTTATAGAGACTTCTTCTAAGCAATTTCTTACCTTTTTTTTTTTCACACGCTTCTGACCATCTCAGTTTGACTGTTTTTTCATTTCTCTTATAAGGGAAGAAATGATTTTTTAATTTTTTTTTTTTCTTCCAGTATCTTCCATTTTTTCCACACCCTAAGCTTGAGATCAGAAGTTTTAAAGTTAATCAGACTGGAACACATACCTCCACGGTGGATGACCCTACCTCAGAATGTGTTCCAGTTCATATAGGCTGAAGTATAAACAGAAAAAACACACCACCACAGATTGGGAAGTTAAAGAGAAAATCATTCAGGAAAGTGGCCATGTGCTCTTGAACTGAAATAATAATGTGACTGTTTAGTTCTTGCAACTCATGTATGCATTGTATGGATGAATTTGAATTCTCTTTGCTCAGCTCTGCTTTGTAATGTAGAAACTTCTTTGAAAAAAAAAACCAAACACCAAAAACCAACCCAAAACATTAAACAAAAAAATAGCATGTTCTTTTTAATTTTGAACAAGTCAAGGTTATAAGAGTAGTGTTTGTGAAGACAAACAGTATATTTTCCCTTCACTAAAGAAGGTTAAGAGATGTGAAATTAAAAAAAAAAAAATTACAGGAACATGGAAAATCACAAGCTTTCATTACCGAGAGGTATTCTTTTTTATTTTATGCCACAAACCCCAAACAGGCAGTTTTCAAAATGATCTAGTTTCGTTATTCAATATCTTCATAAGTGATCTGGATAACGAGACCAAGTGTACCCTGATGAAGTTTGCCAATGATACCAAACTGAGTGGGGAAGTAGACACTCTGGAAGGGAGAGCCACCCTGCAGGAAGACCTCGATAGGCTGGAAGACTGGGCTAACAGGAACCTTATGAAGTTCAACAAGGACAAGTGTAAGGTCTTGCACCTGGGAAAACATAATCCAGGAGTGCAGCACAGACGGGGATCCACCTGGATGGAGACCAGCTCTGTGGAAAGGGACCTGGGGTCCTGGTGGACAGGAAGCTCAATATGAGTAAACAGTGTGCTGCTGCGGCCAAGAAGGCCAATAGGATGCTGGACTGCATCAACAAGGGCATCACCAGCAGAGATAGAGAAGTCCTTATCCCACTCTACTCAGCGCTTGCCAGGCCACACCTGGAGTACTGTGTGCAGTTCTGGTCCCCGCTATTCAAAAAAGATGTGGACAGGCTGGAGGGGGCCCAGAGTAGGGCCACCAAGCTGATCAAAGGTCTGGGAAGCCTGCCATATGAGGATAGGCTGAGGGAACTGGGTTTGTTCAGCCTTGAGAAAAGGAGGCTTAGAGGTGATCTCATCACCAGGTATCAGTACTTGAAGGGAAGTTACCAAGAAGATGGAGACTCCCTTTTTACAAGGAGTCCCATGGAGAGGACAAGGGGTAGTGGGTATAAGTTACTCTTAGGGAGATTCCGATTGGACACGAGAGGGAAATTTTTCACAATGAGAACAGTCAACCATTGGAATAACCTCCCCAGGGAAGTGGCCGACTCTGCTGCACTGGATACTTTAAGACTCAGCTGGACAGGCTGCTGGGCCGTCTCGTCTAGACTGTGCTCTTGCCTAGAAAGGTTGGACCAGATGATCCTTGAGGTCCCTTCCAACCTGGTGTTCTATATGATTTCAAATCTCCAGTTTTCTGCTCCAAACTGATATAAGAATTCTACAAAGTAGGATGTCTTTTAAATTTCACCTGCAGTGTGAACAGCTTCATCTTTTCTATTCTGCAGTAAGAAAATAGGGCAATTATCTTTCTTTACGTTGTAATTCTTTGCCATAATTAACAACCAGAACTATTAACCCATCTTTGGGGAGGTTAGCTGTTCGTCAAAATGAAAGGTAAGAAAAATGAAATTAACATATGGGTATTAGGTGTACAATGAGTAATACATATTTTTGTGTCTCCCCTTGCAGCTTCATGGTAAAAGGTTTCTAAGGATTAGTGGTGGATTAGCCATGCTGAAAGTTAGAACATTTTTTAGCTGAAAAATCCAAATAGCCATACAAAGAATGGATAATCCCCTGAGTCTAGACAGGGGAATCTGGTTGATGATGGTTTTCCTCAGATGTCTAAGCATGTTCCATGGGGAAAATAAACATTATGATGCAGTATATTAAAAAAAAATCAATAGAAGCATTTAACCATGAAGATGTTTCTACACTTTATCCCAGAAATACCGAAGAAAGTATCAGTAATTCAGTGTCAGGGAAGTCAACAGTGTAAAAAAATAACTTTCTTTTCTTTAAACCTATGAACAATAGTCTTTATTTTCTAACCCTGTGAGATAAAATTGATAAAATCTGAGCATATTATGCTCCATTGTGTAGTAGTAACTAACCAAATAGAAGTGCTCGTCCCCTATTCTTTAAAAACTAAATTGAATGCAGCCTGTTCCAGGATGTCACTGAAGTTACCAAGATTCCTACTAACTTCCATGGGGATAGGTCAAACCCCTTTCTCAGTTCATGTATATGCTGAAGAAGGATGTCAAGTTCTCCTACAGGATCAACAACTAGAAACTCAGTCATACTCCTACACCAAGTTCAACAGTAGGGGTAACAAACAAAATTCTGTCTCATTATGACTTGCCACATTTCTATCACTAGTGAGTACGAGTGCTGTGCAATGACTAGTTGTCTGACTCTTCTCTTTGGAAAGGAAATGTTCTTTTGAATTTCACATCTACAGGTTTAAGCCTTACACATAGAAAAGAGATTGCCCTGTAGCACTGTGAAAAGCAGTCCTCTGCATCCTAGCTGTAGGTCAGTGTTTTGACAGTCCTTCATTCCACTGTATCTGACAGGCCAGGAGGAAAGCTCTAGCAGTCAGAGGGGCAACATAAAGATTGGCCAAGGAGCTCATCACTGATATAAGAATAAAAAGCATTCTGATTTGTGTATCACTTTAATTAATAGTGTAAGCCTTTTTTAGACTGCCTACAAATCATACAGCTTTGCCGTACAAATTGGACAGAAGATTATAAAAAGTCTTTAGTCATAGAGCTATATTTTACTTTACATAGACCTCAATGCTGAGTACAACCAAAAACCCTATGCAAAACTAACTCTGATAGTCATTGACCTTTGAAAAGCAGTTCATGCAAACAACAGCTTCCAAAACTTCCAAAAATCTGCGTTATTCCAACTTTGCCAGTAATGCCCTGGAGGACTAGAAAGAACCACATTTTAGCTGGTCTGTTCTTAACAGAAAGAAAACGTCTTAAATAGGTCTGTATTGTAAAGAACACTTTTTCCCCTCTGAATTTATGATCATTTTTGTGACAACAGTGTTTATGTATTTGAAAAGAGACCAGTGTATGGAACAATTAAATAAAAAATACTAGTTTTATTCAAGAAATAATGCAAAGTATCCATTGTCTTTCCTTTGAGTAATGAGATTTACTGACATACCCAGTTAAAAAAAAACAATCAGCATTGATGAGTGATTCTAGCTGTCTCTAGTTTAGGAACTCAATCTACAGGCAATAACTGTTTTGGTAAAATGACTAGCTATCTAGCCTGGGTACATGGCCAGGCTCTTGACATGGATTTAAGGTGCAGCGAGATCACATTCTGCACTTCTGTTTTCCAGAAACCATGTGGGCTGAAAGAGAGACGGCAGCTGCACAATTCTCTGAACCAGGACTGCAAGATACACAGTGTAGTATCTCTATAGTGTAATCAGGACAGAACCCCTCAGGTTCAATGGGAATATTAAGTCAGCTTTAAAAGATAAAGATTTTCAGTGCATCTGATTAATAATTTTGTCTTATGCCAAAAATGGGCAAAAGCCAACATCTTTCTTTTTTCAGTAAGAGAGATAGAACATAACCCAAACTGTCAAAGTTAGTCACAGGGAGATCTAAAAAATAGGCTGCTAGATGAAGAGGGAAAATTGAGATAATCTTGTTTAGGTACCTACATGTAATAGAAAAATGAATATTTATGGTGAACTTAGGAAGTCTAATTTCAGCCATAGTTTAAATAAGAAAAATCTTCCCTGCAAAATTCATTCTGAACTAAAAAAAAATTCTTGAGCAAAAAAGATTTTCCCTAATAAACCTCAAACTCAACAGTACGTTCTGTCCTTTTAGACTGAAAACATTTCAATTACTATATCATTACTTATTATTATATAATCATCTTTCCTGCTGTAAAGTTTTCTACTGTAAAAGTTTCCTTGACTTTTGTACATGTTCTCTAGACTTTGTTTATCATTTCACCCAGACACTGGCACTGTCTCAGAATTCAAGAGAAAGAAACAAAACAAACTAAAAAAAAAAAAAAAATCAAACAAAGTACAAGTAGAAATATAAAGATGCAAAGCCAGCAAAGACACAAAATTGTAGCTTTCTAACTTTAAAGATGTGAAAAAGGAAAGGCTGAAAGAATTATAATAAGGCTGAAAGTTAAAAAGAGCAAAGATGTGGGAGTGGAATCTCGAAATGAGACAAAAGAAAGAAAAAGAAAGGCCAAACAAGAAAAGTAAATTATCATAATGAAAACTAAAAGCCTCCCTTCATCTGTCTTAAAAATAGAGACTAATGTTTTGCAGATTAACTTTGGTTTTGTAATTATGGACTTAGGGAGAAATGAATGTTGGTGAACTAAACTGCTCACTTAGGGAGTGTAGCTAAATCCATGGCATAGCAGAAACAGCTGTTGCCCATTATGCTTTGCTTTTTGATGATGAGTGGTAAGAAAGGTTGGGAAAAGGTGACCATTCAGCACTTTTTATTATGAGGTAATGGCTCCAATGATGTTAGCAAAATAATTAAAAACGCCATCAGTCCTATTCTCTGTGAAGACAATGTTTCCAACTCTCCCTGCTGTCCTCAAATGTATTCACATATGGAGTAATATTGGATGTTAGGGTAAAAATGGAGCAAAGCAGAATTAAAGATTTTGTGCATTACATTCACAGCCTTAATCCAAACTGCGTAATTCAGTGTTCCTACACTACATATTTAAATCAAAACTATTACTCTTGTTCTCATAAATGGAACAGTAAACCTTGTTCTCTGTAATGTCTTTGACTGGAAAACTTTTTCCATATGCTATTCACAAAAGACATGTGAATTTTCACATGAATGTCTCCAACTTTATTTGTCTTTTTAGTCATCCCATATGCAAAGAGAACCTAATATGTCACCCTAATAACAAATACCCTAATACTTTTGTGCTGGGTTACCCTTGGCAGCCAAACTTCCACCCAGCCGCTCACTCACTCCCAACCCCCATGCAGGACAAGGAGATAAAAGAAGAAGAACAAGAATGAGAAAGCTCATGGGTCAAGATAAAGATACAGAGATTATTTACCAATTACTGTCATGGGCAAAAAAGACTTGACTTGGGAAAAATTAATTTAATTGAATTTACTGCCAAATAGAATAGATATTTTTGGGTAGTGGAAAACAAAAACGCAAACATCAAAACATCACCATTCCTTCCCCTTTCCTGGGCTCAACCTCAGTCCTTCACTCCTGGCTCCTCTAACTCTTCCTCCCCGAGCAGTGCATAGGGATGAAGAATGGGAGTTGCAGTCAGTCCATAACAGTTCCTGTCTGCCACTTCTTCCTCCACGTACTTTGCCTCTCTTCCAGCATGGGTCCTTCAGGAAAATCTGCTTTGGTGTGGACTCTCCACAGGCTGCAGGGATTATCTGTTCCTCCATGGAGCACCTCCTCCTCCTCCTCCTTCTCTGACCTTGATGTTTCCTCTGCTGTTTCTCACTTTTTTCCCCTCCTTCTCTGCTTGTCCAGCATTTTCTACCCTTTCTTTAAATACTCTTTCCATATTAAATACGCCACTGTCTTGGATGATGGGTTCAGCTGTATCCTATGGTGGGTCCTTTGGAGCCAGCTGGAACTGGTCATGTCCAGCATGGCGTCTCCTCACAGAGGCCATCCCTGCAGCTCCCCAGCTGACAACATGTTGACACCTGCACCCAATACAAACTTATACTAGGCCCCACTGGATGTTTGGGATAGTGAAAACCTTAAAAGGGAAAGCCTGTATGAAAAGAGCTGATTTACTTAACGTGTTCAGTACCACAGCCATGGATAAAATGACTTGAAGAATGGCATGGAGCTCTATCCAAAAGCAAGATACTTTGGGTTCAAAAAAGGGTCAGTTATTTGCATTAAATTAACTGAACTCGTTCAGGAAAACTTTTTTTTTCCCCACACAGCTAGCTGAGGTGCCTCATTCAGTTTTATAATCTACGTGATAATGTTTATTTTTCTCAGTTGGAGTCAGCCATTTCCAAGGACCCCAATGGTTTATGCTGGCTTCCAAGAAAAGCCTAGAAATGTCAAAGCTTAATTCTAGGGCTAGTTGTTCCAATATATCCCCATGTTTGATATTTTGCACATAGCACACACAGGTGCTGAACTCATGAGAGGAATGGGAGAATCAGACCTTTCCAAACCTACAAGGTATTCTGGAAAACAAGTGAGGCATCTTGTAGCAATACTTCCCTTTAAATTCCCTTCTGTGGTTGGCACATTAGCAAAGAGGCATTATGACCAGAGAGGAAATGTCTTGCTTCTTAATTGCACTTCAGAATAAGATAAATAAGCATCTTACGGGCTTCATTCACACTTCAGAAAAGAATGTACCTTTTGCACCTAAGAGCAGACTGATGTTCTCATGTCATCAAACAGGCTTTAACTGGAACACACCATATGATACACAGTGTAAGACAGAAGAATTTCCACCTCTGGGCCAGAAGCCTTGACAAATCCTAAATGCAGATTTGAGAAAAGAGCTTTTGGTGATGATAAAAAGTTTTTTGCTTTTATTCAAGACTTTGGACTGTCAATTGCTTTATAGATTTTAATGAATAGTAAAAATGTTGCTACTTGCTTGGGCAGATGGAAGAAAGAAAAACAAGGCACATGTTCTTTGAGCCATCAATCCTTAAAAATCCTTTAAAACTGAAATTGTGGTTTGCTGTAACTCCTTTCTCTGATGATGATTAGCATAAACGGCCCTCCTCTGTATTGAATAGATCCTAGGTCTAGGACAAAAAAAACCCCAAACCACAACACTAAATAAATCAATAAATAAACTAAACTGCAATGAAGATGACCCAAACAACCTAGAAATGTCAGTAAGAGAGAAATAGAATGTTTACCTCTCTGAATTGATCAATTTTTTGTCACTAGCATATGTGGACTAATTTACCAGTTAGAAGCAAAGAAGATCTTCAGATGATCAATATGAACAGGGAGGCAAATAATTGGGGTATACTGGATCTCCCTCTTCAGGTCCTCAAAGGTTTCTGTGGATATTGAGCATACAGGGAATACAGGCAGTTATTCTAGACCTATCAGACTGCATTCTCTCCTTATCATGATGCCAGAGTCATAAGCCTCAGGTATCAGTGAAGTGATTCCTGAAATCAATAGATTATATTCCAGCCAGCACTGCAATGCAAACCGACAAATCTTAACTCACTTGTCGCATTAAAATGTATGCATGATAAATCAATAAATATAAATGTGCTTAGTGAGAAATAGTTGTTCTAGACTCATTTTACAACTTATAACAGTATTAGATTGCTTATTCCCCATAGGGAAGGAATTCTATTATCTTGCTGTAGTCTGAAAGATGATAGGTAGAGTTTTCAAGTAAACAATTTGAATGGGAAATAGCTATTTTTCATGTATTAAATTTATAGCTTAAAAATGTTTAAAGCAATGAAGAAACTAGTCTTCTCTAAATTAAAAAAAGTAATCATGAAAAACTAGACTGTGAGAGTGTAGCTGGACCAAAATGCTTTATACTTGAAGAAGCGAGTACCTACTTTTTGAAAGGTCACTATGAAAGCATTAACATTTAATCAAAAGTAAGAACATAGTTTTATTTCTCATCAAATTAAAACTAACTAGGGAAATCAGATGTTCTTTCTCAAATCCTTGTTATGGGTAAAAGGGAAAACACCATATATGTGTAGCCAAGAATTTACTGTTAGTATAGTTAAGGTCTTAACCTTGCAAACAAAATACAAGTGGTAATGATTAGTCCAATTGCAATAGATGCTAACAGTTCTGGACCAAATTATCTAGTCACTTCCTCAAGAATGGTCCAGTGAAAGTGTTATACATGAAATTCCTGCTATCTGCCTGCCTTCTCTGGAATCCTTCCCAGTGTTTCTCTGGGTCAACAGTGTTAGGTTTCGCCAATAAAATGTAAGGGAACATTACAAGAGGTCACCACCACAGTGTCCAGGATGCATTAACACTGATAACTGGGAACAGTTTTGAACTGAACTTTGAACTGAACTTTTTGCTCAGTCTTGGGGTCTGCTTAGGGCTATTATTATATGCTTTCTTGATGTTGGTATTCTTTTCATTGGCTCACAGATGAAGTTTGAAAATTGCACACTAAGTTATAAAAATAAATACTACTGCGGTACTCAAAAAGGATATGGGTACTTTAATACATAATAAGACAGAATAATTAAATAGCCTGTTAGAATTTGAAATATATATAGAGAGAAATGTAACTGATTCTTTTTTTTTCCCCTGTCTGTCAACTAATAGCCTCAGTTAATGATAAAGGACTAAAATAAGGAGTCATTGCTTGTTGTACAGTGACTGCCTGGGTTTGTCAGATCTCTACAATATGTAGCATTTCAAGAGTTAAGAAAAATATGTTAGGCAGTAGTCAAGTTGTCACTTGACCATTAGACAATTACTATAACAGCTAAAACCAGCTTAGGCCAAGACAAGCCGAGATAACTGCTGAGACCCTGCAGTGTCAGGTCAATACAGCTCCTGTGGCATTTTACTAGTAATTGCACAAGTCATATTTACTGGGCTACAGGTATATCCACAAAAATAAGACAGAATGTTATCTTTTTTCTTGAAATAATTCTTACACAGCCAAGAAAATTAATTTACTCATGAAAGTTTCTGTATTTTCCAATCATACGTAAATTGTTTATCTTACCACTTGTTCACAAAAAGCAAAGATTCAGCTGTCTCTGTAATTCATGGACTACTGGATAGGGCTCCATCTCATTCCAAACTACATATCCTCCTCCATTCCCACTGTTAAGTTCAGCAATGCAAGAAGCAGAGAAAGTTTTGAATGCTCAGTCAAAATATGTGAGGAAATAAAAAATGACCAACATGACCATTTTTACAATATGGTATGCATAAATTCATGGTTGATATCAATAGAAAGGGAAATTTGGTTAAACTGTAGATAATACAGATGCACACTCAACAAAAACCAAAATTGTATTCAAACAATTTAAAGTAAACAATACATAATGATTTATTTGTACAGTATCCATATTCCAGGATGACAGCTACAAAAAATCTCAGAATGGACAAAATAATATTGAAATTATAGGGAATATGTCCCCATAGAGATCACAGAATCACAGAGTGGTTGAAGTTAGAAGGGACCTCAGAAGGTCATCTCGTCCAACGCTC
>WAAD01013761.1:9064-22069 GCA_013389945.1 Fregata magnificens
GCAGTCTGCAATCCCTTTTCTTCTGTTGCATGTAGACTCAGACCAGACATTGACCAGAGTAACCTGTTAATCCTTTGTATGTAACCCCTTATTCTTCTCTGGCATGATTCCACAAGGTCAGTGATTGTACTTAGCATTGATTTCAGTTAGTTAGCAGACCTTCAAAAAGGACATAAATTTAAATCCAGCGCACCAGGAAATCATCATTATTCTGTCAGATTGGCAGTATAGGCTGTACTTTTAATTTGCAAATGTACAAGCTCGCCAGTCTGCATGGCAGCCATGCACTTAAAATCTGGAATATTCAGAATACATGATAGGATATTGATCTGGAAACTAACAATTATGTAATTTTTTCACACTTATCTTGTGCTTGGGTCTTACAGTCCTCTGTGTGTTCAAAGCCCATAAGAACAGTGCATTGACTATATTGAATTTCTGCTTTGAGAAACTTAGGTGCAGTCCGCTTGTGTAAAGATTATGCATAACATTGGCTGTTTAGAAAGACTTGTCTTGTCTTCTTCAATATAATATTATAATATGAGAAAATGTTCTAGTACATTTAGATGTGAGCTAGCTTGTGGCTAACAAATTTGATTAAGCAATGAAATCAGGTTTTTTTGCACATCTTGACAAGAACTGACAAAGTGAACATATAAAGCATTTCTCTCAAGTCCGTAAGCTGAGAAATGTCTTAGGAAAGCAAGTATCTGAAATATACCCTAAAATGTCTGTCAGTATACTCTCTAGAATTCCTGCCTAAATGAATGACTAAGATGCTTGAGAGCACACTCGGCGTTTTCATAACCCTTTACCGAGCATAGGTACCTATTCTGTCAGCTCTGATGGTTTCTCAAGTGAAAAATTCTCTGTCTATACCTTTTACATGTTCCTTCATGGTGTTTAAATGTAAAAATATATTCTTGAGGAAAACTGGTGTCGTGTACACCTAAGGAACAGTGAGCAATCATTACATCCACTATTTTTCACAATCTACAGACTGAAAAATAATAAAGTGTGAAAATATTTTAATTTTTCTTTCCTGGTAGATGTTCGTAGAAGAACAATTTATGAGTACCACAGGGTGGAGCTACAGATGTCAAAGATTACCAATCTCTCAGCTGTTGAAATGATACCTCTTCCAAGTAAGTAAAATATAACATGGGCAGGAGCCAGTTCTGGGAAGAATCCCCCTTTCCCCTCCCACTAACACATACACAATTTAAAATATTCTGTTTTATCTGTGGACTTGGAATCATAGGCAGATTCATTTATCCTCTCTCAGATTTATTCCCAGGTGGATGATGCATTATCCAGTGCATCCTCATGTATCTCAAGTTAGTTTATAGGTATATAGCTCCCAGTAGCTTTTGAATTAAATCTGTGCCAAATCATTTTTTCAGAGGAATGATTATATTTCCTTTAAATTTGTTTCCTCAAGAAAAAAAAGAACAGTTTTCATGCTTGCAAGGCAAACGCTACTTCTTCTGTGTACTATGCATCACATTGCAAAGGAATATCCCCAAACACATTTTGCAGTTCACCTGCCTCTTTTGTCCGAGGTAAAACTACATTGTTTAGAAATCTCTGGATTTAAACTGCCAGCTGTAGTACTGTGAAAAAAAACAGAAACAGCTATTTTTATTTTTTCTAATCCAATTATAGTTCTTGCACACTTTCCTGTCAGTCTTATTATCTGCTTACTTCTGAATGTTAGCAACACCGAGGAACACTAGAACCAGTGAAGAAAGAGATTTAAGGAAATACTTCATATTAAGCAGAAAGATAAAAATTTAGCAATGAAGCTGAATGAACAGTTGTGGAAGTGGGAATAGATTTACAAATGGAAGACAAATAGAATCCTACAAAGAAAATGTACCTCTGTGCATACAGTTGTGCAACGCATGGTAATAGGCTGGGTTTAGTGCCTTATCTTGGACATGTGTGAACCTCTTGAGTCCCTAAGTATATATTACCAGAAGATGTATCCTTCTTTTGTGCTTTTTATGAGAATTATTTGTGAGACTAATGTAATAATTTGTGGTTGTTTATCTACGTCCCAGCTTGTCTCCAGTTTACCAGCTGTGGTCCCTGTGTCACTGCCCAGATTGGTTTCAACTGCAGCTGGTGCAGTAAACTCCAAAGGTAAGGAAAAGGCTTTTTCTTTTTTGCATGGGTATGCAGCTGTGCTCAATGGATATCCAAAAACATTGCCCATAGGTTATTCAGCACACAGGGTTGTTATATTTAGGTCTTAAATACACGCATTCACACGAACATACATCTCAGTTGTGATCACTAGCAACACATCATTGTCCCATTT
The DNA here is from genome assembly GCA_013389945.1 of Fregata magnificens. Lineage (NCBI taxonomy): Eukaryota > Metazoa > Chordata > Aves > Suliformes > Fregatidae > Fregata > Fregata magnificens. The sequence goes on from WAAD01013761.1 coordinate 11,388, forward strand.
CACTTCAGCAAAGAAATTAGACAAGAATGGTCAAAACAGTTGTTTTGGGTCTTAAGCCCTCATTTCTGTTTCCTTAACCCTACTTTAAAATCCTTTTGAAGGAGAACAAGAAGTAGGAATCGTAATAAAATTCATATTTTCTCCCTATATCCCTGGCTTCATCAAAAATAATCTAACCACATGGAGATGTGGGGTGGTAATGTAACTATAAAGACATACTTGTTCTCTTAACAGTAGGGAGACAGACACATCCAAAGACTCAGAGCCTTTTCTCTTTTAACCTCTCATTATACTTAGTGGGTACATTGGGTCTCCTCAGCCTCTCACTGCCACATTGACAAGGACAGTCAAGTCAGTAGCAGGAGCAGTTTAGACTCTGTGGAGCAGCTGGAGCACAGACAGCAAAATGGAGACTCTGCAGCTGTAGCTTTTCCAAAAAGTACTTCAGTTGCTGACCTTCATTAACCTTCATAGCAAGAATTTATTTAACACCAGTTCTCTGACACAAAATGCAGTATCATAATGGATATTTATTATTGTTGCTTTTTTCAACCCTAGAGATTAGGTTCAGAAATATTATGTATAAAATGGATGCATAATGAAAGGAGAAAACGCTATTAGCAGTCTAAAACAGTGTAATAATTTGACACCATGCTGAAGAACTGATAAATAGCTGGTGAACATCGTACAGAATTAGGAACTTCAGGTCACTTTTATTATGTTTTCTTAAGCTTCTACTCCCTTGGTAAGTCATTTGAGAAGTCACTCTGTTGTCAGTTTGTCTTGCAAAAAACTTGAGTGGAATTAAAATTAAATTTTAAAATCATGAAATCATTTCACAGAAAGCATATCAAACATCTTCAAGAGTAAGGATACTTGTAGAAAACTGTTCCAAGGAAGCATGAAGAGATCTTGCTCGCCCTAACCAATTTCTTGCTTTCAAGCATTGCTACTTCCATTAATAAATGTTATAGCACTGAGAATCTGTTGGCTTTGGTTTGAGCAAGGTCTGTTGCTTTGTGGCCAGTGTTCTCATTTCTGTTTGGATAAACTCAATTCTAGCAGGTAAGATTTGAAGAGAGGGTAAAGTTCAGACCTCTTAGAAAGAACAGGCAAGCCTTGAGATCCTTTGTTTTGCTCTGTAGTTTCTGAAGAACTGAGTTTCCTGAGTTCTGGAATTGCTGGAAAATCTGTTTCGTTCATGGAGGCACAAATTCACTGTCGAGAACTAAAGGAGTTTTATTCTTCATCTTTAGCAGGAAGCAACACCAGGCATGCAGTTGCACTGTGTTTCCTTCCACATATTTAGGTGAATTTGTGGCTGCCCCTTCACAACTGGCAAGGTGTAATCTACTGCTGAAAAATATACGGTCTCAACACACCTATTTCTAGTCAACTAAAATTTGTATGAAAAAAATCTTGCTTTTCATTTTGCTTGTGAAGATCACACTGCAATCAAAGATGAACCTACTGTGAGGCAGTCCTGCACTGTTTCCCAAAAACAGCTGGCTCCACGCTGCAGCACAGTTGTGCCTTTGACAAGCTGCAGCAGATAGACTGCACAGTTTTATTGCTGTTAATTAGCCCATTACTGACAGTAGTGAGACTGTCATTTCATGCAGGCTGTGTTTGGACATTGTTTGACTAGCAGCAAAAGCAGGAACTGGAGTTGATTCCTTAAAAAAAGGATGAATCCAGAAAAGCAAACTAAGATTGTGCCTCTACACGGGAATTTTAGTAGTTTAAAAAGAGTCATACCATCCAATTTGCGTCTATAAAGATGAGCGATAATCAGCCAGGTTTAAGCAAATGGAGAATTGTGTATAGAATTACAAAATAGTTCAGAATGGAAGGATCCACTAGTGGTGATCTAGTCTAACCTCCTGCTCAAAGCACGGCCAGCTGTGAGATCAGACCAGCTTGTTCATGACTTTGTTCAGCTCAGTCTTGAAAACCTCTCAGACTATGGTCCAATGCCCTGAACATCTTGATTTCATACTAGATTTTACACCTTATTTTTTAAATTGTTATTTCCTCTGGACACATGGCCTTGGTGTTGATGTCTGCCTCAGGCCCCATTGCCTTTCTTGGCCACTCTCCTCCAGCTTCTGAAATGAGCAGCTTATTTCAACTAATTCAGTTCTACAGAGAAACAGATCTGAAATAAGAAGTGGATATATATTTTGTGAAAAGAGGCAACTTGCTTTCTAAAATGTGAAGACCGAGGATTTATTTAGTTAGGATACATTACACTGCAGGATCATTGTGATCAGGACTCATTCCTGTCTCAGCTTTGACAATTTTCTGCTCCCTACCTGTTCTGGATACTCTCGCCTGCCTTCTCGTCCAGTTCCTCTCTTCTTTTACTTTGCTATTCCTCAGCATGTTTATTCATTTTAGGGAGATACAAAAAAAGCCTTATTCCATTCTCAGTGGAGATATCCAGATCACAGGAGAGTACTCAGAATCATTTACTTCAGTACCACATTGTGGGTTTGCTCCCCTCAAAAATAAATTCATTGTGTTAAAATGTTCTTTTTGCATGTGATAAAGCAGCACTTGCTCAACAAGAAAACCTAACTGTCCTGGTTAAATATCATAAAGGATGGAAAGCTGTGAGTTCTGTCATCACAGTGCTCCAGCTTTTACTGTGTGTCACTGCTCTTCTGTCACCAGCCTTGTAAATCAACCTAGACTTTTATCTCCTGTTGTGATAAACATCGCTCTGCTGCAGCAGAATAAAATCTGCTTGGAAAAACAAGGGCAAAGCATTGCATGAAGTATTAACTTAGACATTTCAAAAGTGCCTAGAGTACAAAGAAAATTAATATTTACAGTGCGCTTTCAAATGAGTGCTCATAGGGGTTTTTGAAGTAAGCAGAAACAGATGCTTAGGAGTAATGCCTCAGTAGTGCTTCTGGGTTGCAAAGCTGACTGGACACACTGGTCTGGGAGGTGAGAAACCAAAAGCTGTCTCTCTTGGCTGTAGGCAAAGCCCAGGGTGGGGAAGGCAATTAACCTTTGGTGCAAAAGCCCAAAGAAGGTTTTGAACTTGATTGTGACAGGTTTTCAGTGTGGCAATAACCTACCGACTGATCTAGTGCTCCAATTTCTACAGAGGGAGAATGCCTGTTTGCTAGTGAGGAGACTGTTAGGGAGCAATGAGGGTCAGATATGGCTGTGACAAACAGTGATGTTCCTCCTGTGGAGCCACACTAGCACTTTGGTACTCCAAAGTGAAATCTCCCAGAGCAGACTCCCAAGTGGGTAACAAGCAAGCATGTATCCAGGGGGGAAAAAACACTATACCAATTCTACAATCCTTTTCTCTCAACAAGTTATGACCCCATTTAGACAGAGCAACATTCCCACCAAGAACAGCATCTTGTATATTTTTGTTTTCCTTGCATAAAATTTAAACCATATATTGAATCATTCACACAACAAAGTACGGTTGTTGGAAAAACAGAAAGTTTGTATAAAACCTGTAACCGCACAAGTAAAATTGACCAGCAGAGCCATTGCAGAATAACTGTACTCCCCCATGTGGGCAATCTCTGTTGGAATGAAAATAACTTTATTCTGCAACAGTGGGTTGTTTCCTACCTATAACTTCAGCCCAGCTGCTGTGCAAACTCTGGAATCTTTGGAGAAGCAGATTGTTCTTGTAGGTGATTCAGAGCAAAATCCTCTATTCCTGTCATTCTCTACAAGCTTAAATCACAGTTTCCCTTTTCGTAAGGGATCATCAAACTACCCACTCAGAAATCCAATATGACATATGTCATACAGTTTCATCATAACTAAAGCAAAGGCACATCATTTTCTTCTGACTTCAGCAGATGGAGGATCCCCCTAGGAGCTAATTTTTTTTTTAACTATGTATGTTCCATAACTGTTCCAGAAGTAAAACTGTTCCATAAGTAAAAGAGACTAACTATAAATATGTAAGCTAAGATGGTATCATAGCTTTCTCCTACACAAGGATCTATGTCTATAAAATGCCAGAAACACTTAGCATCTGTCTTATAGTAGTCACCTGTGGCTGAAACTTGGATTATTTGCTCTTCATTATCTCTGACTTCCCAGCATGCAAAAACTGGGAGAATTCATTAACTTTAGATCTGTTTATATCGTCTTTTCATGCTTCTGAAAATGTTTTTATACTCTAGGCACTTGGTATAGCCTGCATGTTAGAGAGGTCATTTTCCAGGAAAGTTTTTGGAAGCTTTAAGACAACTTTGCTGTTATATTATAGGTTCAATTTGTACAACTTGCTCGCATTATTGAAATAGTGAGTTCCCCTGGAAATATTTGAAGTTAATTGCCCAAGAAATAAATTGTGTTTATTAACTTTAAAAGAGTTGGCACTGAAATAGAATGGAAATATGATGCTTAAATGATCAAGGAATTTTTAAAAGCCACCTTTATACAAAGTTTTGAAAATATTTATGTTCAGATTCTGTAGATATTGATGTTTTTGTTTTGATGAACTTCAGGAAAGTCTCAGATTTTGGCAGTGAAGTGGTACTGATATTTCAGTGAGTTCAGAAATAAGCAGACAAAGAGCACAATCTTGCAATCTGTGCGTGCTGGAGACTCAGGTTTTGAATGTGTCTCATGCTTTGCTTTATTAACACAGGATAAAAACATCTCCCAATCCTTACAACATCCCTCAGGTTTAGCATGGTACAATCATCCCAACACTGGAGATAGGGAACTGGAGTACTGAAGAACTGAGGGGAAGAGCTGTGAACCGTTTAGTTTTATTCAGCTGTCACTGTTGGTACCTATACCCAAGTTTTAAATCCTCAAAACTGGCTGACTTGTGTCAAGGGCACCCAAAAGCCTAACGGCTAGATCCACAAGGGTGTTTTGCTGGCCGTCTCACTTCAGTTTTCAAGGGAAGTTGCACAAAATAGAAGAGCAGTACTAAAAGTACCTTTTCACCAAACTCTGGACTTAAGTATCTAAGACCAAAAATGTCTCTAGGGCTCAAACATTTTGTCTGAGGAAATATCTACAGCTGCCTGAGTCTAAGCAGGGCTCAGCAGTGAAGTCCCTAAGGCCCATGAAACTCCTCTACTCGTTATGCCTGACACTGCCCTTTACACAACAACAGTCTCACAATGATCAGAGAATCTCCTGAGGCACAGGAAGTAAGTGAACATGGGTCCTCTGAACCCAAGTCACCCCTGAAGGGTGGCCCATTAGATGTCCAGGTGCTTAAGCCTCAGCACTGAAACTCATACCCCCTTGCAAGGCTCCAGCTCAGAGCAGCTCCGCTACCCTCAGGCAGTGGCTGCCTGGAGACTCAGGGTCAGCTCTTGCCACTGCTGTCCAGGCAGCCTGGCTGGGGGTTTTCCCAAGTCTGCAGGGGAAAAGAGATCCAGCTTTGGGAGTCCCAGTTCACAAAAAGATCTTGTTCATATTAAGCGCTTAAATGCACTTTTATCCTTAAGAGTCTCAGTTTTCCAGACTATGCATTGAATAATCTGATTTGAAATCATAACAGTTTATGGTATTGACCCATGGAGTGCAAACCCCCAGTTTGAAAATTTCCCTGGAACAGGCTGCACAAATTCCCATGTTGGACTTCCTGTGTGTAGTGATGAGCCAGGACACTCCGTGCACTCTAGGCAGAGTTATTCTGCCCATGTGCCTGCACACAGCTCCCAACGCTTCTTGTACTCTTAAAACAATCCTGAGCTGACAAGATGAAAGAATCCCATTTGTGATACATTTCACTTCAATGCTTAATCCCATATGCCAGCAATGAGATTAGTTGTGTAAACCAAAAGGTTATGGCTGCTTTTTATGGAACGTGTTCTGAGCAAAGTGAAAAATCAGAAATGTGTCTGGGAATAGTAACAATAATCCAATTTAAGTCTTGATACTTCCAATCTTTTATCACGATAACCACCGTTCCCATCTAAGCAGGTAATAAAGAAACAAGTTGTTTTGCATTCCATGCTGATCAGCTGGAAAGTGGAGAAGGGAAAATCTTTAGGCACCTGCAGTTCTTAAGAAAACATTTCACAGTTGAAATATGAAGTGACAGTTTTCCACGGTGCCCTTATGGTAATTAAGATAAAAAATGGCTGCCTATTATTTGCTGTCTGAACTTCTAGGAAAGCTTGAAAAGTCTTGGGTTTTTTTAATTCTTTTAGAAAGAAATTAGAAACATGTTTAGTTAACTTCCAAATCTGAGTTTATGTCTGGAGATTTTTAATATCAGGAAGAGGAAAAGGGTTAGGTTTTTTGTTTGCTTGTAGTTCTGTATGTCCTACCTGACAAGACCTATTTTTATAAAAACCATGTTCAATCAAATATTGTATTATACGTAACAGTCTTATGTGATCTAAAATATTTATCGGCTGAGCAAAGCACCACCCATACAGAAATACAAAAAAAGAACAACAATAAAGATCATACAATCTGAGTACATAAAACCTCTGATTTACAAAAGAAAATAATTAAATCCAAATAAGAAACACAGGGTCTTTCTCCACACATAGCTTACGGTTTGGTATCTACCTTTCTCTCGTCTTTTATTTGATAGCTGACACTGTAACAAAGGTTGCAGATTCCATTACGGAGCAGGGAAAGGCAATGGATGAGATCAGGACCAAAAATACTCATCAGCTGAGAGTGCAGACACATTAGCTTAGTTGTGCAGTGGACATGTAGTGAACACCTCCTGTTGCAACATGCTTTGGTCTGAGACCTTCAGGGTATTTTACCAAAACTAGGAAGTTCTTAAAAAAAAAAAAAAAAATTACAATCTTGAAATCTACAAGTTTTTGACTCAGAAGTTATAAATACACTCCTCAAAAGCTCTGGAAGTTCTTCTTGTGCAAAGAAATTACAATGAAGGCATAGAACTGAAGTTACTGTTGGTTTGATGGGTGAGGTAACAAGCTCAGGCATTGCAGTGCAACATGGCAAAACACTTAGTACAGTGCAAGGAAGGGAGTTTTACCTTGTGAGCCTGAAAATACTTTTACTCCTGTCCCTACTTTCATAAGCAATGATTTGTAGAGCTCAATTTTTATGCAAATGGTCATTTTTACATACCTCTTGGTTTTAACTATTTTAATTTTCCTTGTTTGCTTGCTTTAGGAATATTACATATTTCAATTCCAAATTAAAAGATGGGAGGAAGACTTGCTGATTTATACTCAGGCTGTTTATATCCCAACACTACTTAACTGACAGTAGTGTGCTGTTATTACAAAATTGGCCACAGTATCTTAGCCATTGAATTCCGAGATTGAAAAAATGAGGCATTTGTATGGATTAAATATACCACCAGAGGGAGCGTATATAATCCAATCAGTGTAATAGATTTATATACAAATGACAAGGAAAATCTCATTTTAAATGCTTTAGAAGGGCCAGAGGTTTAAAATATAGTGTATTCTGTAAAACATATTCCATTCTATCAATGTGTATAACTTCATGAATTTGCCGATCATGCTGCTGCTTCAGGCGAAGTGAAAGAAATGTGCCCAGATTCTGCCTGTCTCTAGAATTTGTATTCCACTACAGCAGTTCTTTATGCTGGAATGGTTTTATATGAAAATATGGCAGAGTCCTAACACCTGGATCTTAACAAGCAGGTTGTTGAATTAGGTCAAGTTTACCCTGTGATAAATGAAAAGTAATGTCAGTATTATTTTTCTAACTTGCATACTGTTTCTCTCCAATTATGGACCAATCATACTGAAAATCTGAGAAGTAGAAATTCTGGCCCTTTGTCAGAGTTTGCTCTGATTAAAATGCAACTTATTTTTCTTCTGTTTTAAAAGTTGTGTTGAGACAGCAATTGGATTTTTAATCAAGTGCAACAAATGTATCAAGAATGAATGTGTAAATTTGTCAGCCCTGATACATTACTGATAAGAATGATATGATAACTAGATCTATACTTTATTGAGCAGAAAATTGCTCCACACCCAACTTCTCCAAATCCTTTCCATGCTGCTCACTCTTAATTTGACAAGCTAATTTGAACACATGAACTGCAAGAAACTGTTAGGAAATTAGCATTCAATAATTGAGAATTTTGTAGGCATGGCAAGCCTGATGGGAGTAAAGCAAGAAAAGGAAGTGGCACAGAAGTGCTTAATGAACAAAGCATTTTCTCAAACCAGAGTGAGCCCAGTGATGGTATTGTTTGATGAACAAAGCCTCACAAGATCATAGTAATAGATGTTCTTAAGTGGGATGGCAGCTCTGTTTAGAAGACAGTGTAAGCTTCAGTGAGCCTGAAGGTACATTTAAAAATACATAACGGTAAAGACGTACATATCAGTAAATTGTACATAACAATACATTTAAAAGTAATGTTATGGAACATAGATGATCCTGAGCTCTTAACGTGCTTTTATTGAAAGCTAGCCTACAGCCAGATGAACTAACATTTCACTGAGATTGATACATGGATAAATAGCAGATAAATAGCCTTCCTACATTTTTTGATAAGTTTGTGGAATTTGCTAGTGGCTGGATTCCGTGGAATTATTGTGGAATTTCTGTAATTCCCCTTCAGCACAGATTGCCTGGTACAATTCCTATGATTAATACAAATAAACCTAAAAAGTTCAGTCTCTGAACAGAACTCTAGTGAAGGTGCAGTAGTTCTCAGAGGCCTAAGACACATCAGAGCAAGACCAGCCAATTCACTAGATGGGGTGTGAGACCCACTAGAGTAGAATCATCCCCTTGCCTGGTTCAAAGCTGATATCTTAAAATGGCCACATACTGCCTGAAAGCTATGTGGAATACTTTTTCAGGGCAGAGCTTTTTCCTGCACTACTGCACAACTTTGTCTTGTGAGCTTCATTCCTCAAGTTTCCTTTCCCCACATGTTCTTCTGCAGTGCCCTCTTTTCTGCTCACTGATGTTCTCAGCAGCCCCAAGCTAGAGAATAAAACTGTCCCTTACCTACCATTAATAAATTTGATATCTACCCAACTGAATTTGAATCCTGCTTTCATACAGAAACTAGCCAGTTGTCTTACAGTTGCAGCATTAGTCACAGACTTTTACATATGTATGCATTGCTTTGTTTTCCTGAATAACTCAGAACAACATGAGCACAACAGTTATGCTCATAACAGATGCAGATTTTTAAGAAATGCAAGGCTGGGCTACAAAACTTTAAATTATTTCTAGAAAATGGGCAGAAGATTGCTACAATTCGCATTACTCTGAAATCCTAATCTTTTGTTGAAATATTTCCTATGAAATCCTGGACCAGAAGACTGGGAAGCATTTTGAAGTTTCTTCATCTAGATATAAACACAGTGATTTATTTAAGCCACATCACTCGCCCTACTCATATTGTATATTTCTGTTTCTTACCATATCATTTGCCTTTCAAAATTTGAGATTGGTTTCACTAGCTATTGGTTCCCTTGCCAGAGATGTTGCTGTGTCTTCTGGAGCTTAGAAACTCTGTTCATTATCCACTCTGCAGGTTTCTGTGGTATCAAATTTTCCAGCACAGCTTGGCCAAGACATAGATATCACAGTCAATACAAAAAGACCCACTACCTGGACTGTTTTAAGACCTTAATGCAAAGTCTGTCTCATGTAGATCTATCAAATATATCACATTCCTAAGGTGTTTTATTATAAACGCAGGAAGTAGTTATCAAAGATACAGAGGACAGTTAAGCACTTAAATCCCATTGAGAGGAGGGAAAGTAGCCATCTATCTATTATTTATACCTTTGATAATATTTACTTTTGCTGATTAATTTGGAAGGAAGATCACAAAATCTGTGTTTCATTTCCATGATTAGTTTCACAGATGCATCTAAGATACCATAGTGATAAAACAGTAGATAAATAGGTAGGTAGCACATCTCTTTCCTGTAGAAACTTCTTTTGCAATTTTTTACATTCTAGTAACTTTTTATTCTTCATTTATTGTATTAGAACAATAAGACAAAACCCACTCAGTCTTTGATGAACCATTTTATCTAGAACTGCAGCTTCTGTGCCAACCATAAATCTTTCAAATCCCAACAGAGTTGAGTTCAGACTTAATTCTGCATTGTTTGTTTATCATAGCTATAACAGTGGGTATTGCCCTGCTCTATTAAACAGGCATTCACACTTGGATTAAACAGTCATTTGCTGGCAGAACTGCACCACATTCAGTCACACAGCAGCCCCAGACTCTTTTCTGTTTGCTTTCATTTTTATCTGTTCATTTCTTACACTGATAGCTGCTACCAGAAAATTTGGATTCAAACGTTGTTATTTCACTGGTGAAAGGTGACACTTGCCTGTGAAAGGGCTCCACAGGCAGATGCCTCAGAATGCAACTTATACGTATCCTAGANCTATGTGATGGGCTTTCTCAGGACTGTGTTTCTATACCAGGCACTATAGCCTGGCTGATTCCCAAATAAATGTCTCAAGTGGTGGTGGAATGTAACTATTAGACTTTACTGGATAATCAGAAGAGTGCAAGGAACACATCTCAAAGAAAACAGGCTTTCCTGATAACAAATTAAAAGATTTATGCTTAACAACATGCTCATGCATTACGCTGGATAAATAAAGTATAACGCAAAACAGGATGTTAATTTGCATGGTACGGTAATGTGAAATATAGGTGGATGATGAGTAGGTGAATACAGAACAGAAATGAGAACAAATATAAA
>WAAD01013764.1:1159-11345 GCA_013389945.1 Fregata magnificens
CTGTGCACCACCAGGCAGTCTGTGACTTACTATTTGCGACGCCCACCCAACAACATGAGACAACATGCACTTATTTTGTTAACAACAATAAAGCCATTAGAAATGGTCAACTGACATATACATTCTTGAGGTCCTAGCGACGTGAAACACTTAAGGGCTCGGCTGGCTGTGAAGAGAGATGCATTTTTAAAATGTTTCCCCTACAATGTGTGGGAAAGTTTAAAAATCCAGTGTTGACAGATCAAGGCACATAGGATAGATTCAAACCTCAAGCATAAAAGTAGGCTCCCTAACAGCAATTTGTGTGCCAAATGCATTAGAAAATTCAACTTTTTCTATCTACAGTACAGTTTTAACATGTTAATATTTTTATTCTCATCCACCTGAACCCAGAATGAAAGCATGTACTTCCTCCGCTGATATTTTTATTCCACGATTAATCTTTCTTCCAATGGCTAACTATACTATATTTTTAAAAACACAATTTCGAGTAACAGAAAAGGAATTAAAAGGGTAACACTCTATTCCAAGTTGCCTGGATAACAACATTAATATACAGTAATTATACAATTAGTTGTAACATTAAATTCTAGTTATAGCAGAGTGATTACTCGGCAATTATAAGAAGTATATAATTACTCAATAATTAGGAGAAGTATGTAATTACATAACCATTTTATTCAGCTCAAAAATGAACTTGCAAATTTACAATGAGTTAGACAACATAGCAATTCAAAATTTTTTCATGGCTTCTAATAAAAAGCTGAGGGACACTTGCAAGTTTCCTAAGCTGAATTTTACACAGACAAAAGGCGTTTTATCCCGGTTATCAGCCAAGCAACTTACTGCTACTGGCAAGTGAAATACTAGAAGAACATTTTTAAAATGCAGGTCTTGCTGGGGATGACTTGCAATATGCAGCTTTGCCACTTCTCACTGCTTAAACTTTGCTTTCAGTGGGCTGGAAAATGCAGACACATAGGTTCAGCCTGACAAAGCGATACAGCGATAACCCTGTCATATCGCGCTGTGCCATTCCTGCCTAGACTGCTTCAGTGTGGACCCTATTTGTGAGGATAAATGGATGAGGCCTCTCTTTTTCCATTTTTCATGTGTGTTTTTCTCTCTATCCTGCTCACAGGTCCTACGGTAGCCTACCAGCAAGTCTGCCACAGACCTAAACAGCAGTTGCCTCAGACACTGGTAAAGTCCTAAGAGACATTGTTTTACTTCAGACAAGTGGTTTCTATCAGAATACCTCCTCGTTGCTGCATATTTCTGCCTTGTAACTTCTGCCGTGAACAGTCACCAGTGCTCCAACAAGAAAGAACCCCTCAAGACGTAGCTAACATGAACAACCTAAGGAGGCAGAAAAACTCCTAGAACTGGCTCACCACATTCTTCAATACTTAGACAATGCAAGCACCCTTACCAAAAGATGAATTCAGATGAGAGGGGGCTCAGAGCCACCATCTCCTATAGCCTCTCAAAAAAGACTAAACCCTTTGCAGACATGAAAGTCTTCCCTATGCTCCTTAATCTTTCCATATTTTTGCACTGTGATGGTTTTGTTCTTTTACTAGCCTTCCTGCTCGTAAGGGTCTCCATATTCCCCCCAATATTTCTGAGGGATGTCTTTGGCTAAGTCTGGTATTTGAGAAAAAGCTGTGCTGTTCCCAGTTTATTCCTAGTTTATACCAGATCAAAGTATCTCAGTTTTTCAAGAAAACATTATCCAAATGAAGAAATTAGGGCCAAAGAATATCCATATAACATACTTAAAAACTATGTATACTATGTATACTATGTAAACTATAGTTTTGGGTGGACAGTTTGAAGGGGGCTCCCAAGCAGACGTGCATTCCTGTTACTGAGTACTACTGTAAATAGCTGAATAAAGCTGCTGTGGGTTGGTGGTGCGTAAATTACTGCTATCCTGGGTCCATCATCCTATGGGGTTCACTAGATTGAAATAACATAAATGGGTATCCTTTTCCATTCTTGTTATAATCATTGTCACAAGAATTTTAATGCCTCATATATTCCGTAATTTTTTTCTGTGTGCTGTACTGCTCTGACCTTTTCAATATTCTGTAATTTGACTGGCTGGCCATTTCAAGTTCTCTCCTTTTTACAGCCTTATTAACTTGTGGGGAAGAGGTGAAATGGACAGCCAATCAGAATACATAATATTGCAAAGGTCACTGTAGTACAGTATAGTATCAGCAGACACAGAATACTGTATATTAGTCATTAGCATTCTGATACCTTATTCATGTGACAAAGGTTGTAAGGAGAGCAGGAAATGGTACAACATGAAACCATTCTCATGACAAAGACTGCAATGGAAAAAAGAAATAATACAAACTAAATGCATTCATCTCACTTTTAAAAACTGGGTTTTTTCCAGAAGTTGCCAGCTTTAAATGGACGCTTCCCATCCGGATCAAAATTAATGTTTTTAAGGAAAAAGGTAATAAATTGAGATGTTTCCTTTTTGTGTACTAAACAGCAAAAACTCATGTTTCATATGCATGGGCAATCTTTTCTAAATTACCAAAGACTTTTATTACTATCCTTGCATTGCTGACTATTAAAGTAATAAGTTTAAACATAACCAGTACAATGTGTCAGTATCACAAACACATTGGCACAACTGTGCTGCTGACTTCAGGAAGCAAGGAGGCCATGCTAGTGAAAAATAGCACTGGGCACTCACGTGCTTTTCTTTTCCTAACCATCAACAGCTAGCCATCATTATACAAAAGATATTGGTCAAAAATCGCCTTCCTTATACTTCTCTGTTCGTATTCTTATGGGACTTCAACAACTGAGCTGCCTTTGTAAAACAGAATTCTACCTATCCCTATTTGCAGTGTCCTAGAAATTGGCTGACTGCTCATCTTATCCCCAGATTTGTTTGAACTTAAATGATATTACAGGACCATAGTTTGTGAAATGCAGAGAGATTTCCACCTAAGAGGTACTTTAAGCCTGAAACACTTAAGTCTTATCACCACAAATGTTTAACGAGCTATTATTTTCTTTCAATATCACTATTTCAAGATAACATGAGCCTTCAATCACAAAAGTACACTACGTATTGTGTGCTAGTACATGGCAAAAGGTATTTTGGGGTGAGTTTAAGGCTTTGTGTCGTGCTTTGAAATATTACTACCAATCTATACTGTTTCCATTACGTACATACAGGTCTCGATAACCTTTTTTACTTAGAGAGCATGTTGCTCCACAATATCCAAACAGATAGAAGCAGAACTATCCCCACCGTAGAAGACTACTCAAAGAATAGAGGTAGAAAAAAATCCAGGTCGAGGAACAGTTCTTATAAGGATCTAAAGAATTATACAAAGATTACTTAGTTAACTAGCACAACAACTTAGAGTTATTTTTATGCCTGCTTTACACGTGTGTGAGCATACAGAGGCTAAGCGTGTTATCTTGGGCCACAGAAAAAGTTAAAGTCAGAATAGCAAAATGAAAGTGAAACAAAACATCACCTGTTCACCCCCTTTCCTCATCCTTCCATTGATCTCACCCTCATTGACCACCATTTTCTGTCCCTGTCCTGGTTCCTGGCTCTCTGGCACCAAGTGTTTGGGGGGAAATTCTGTCAACATGCGCACTTCCTCTTCGGTAACCTCATTCTTTTGTCCATGAGTTTTGCCTATTCTTCAGCCTCATTAACTTCCACACGAGCTACTCTTTTCCTCCCAGCTAAGATTTTTCGTCTCTCCCTGTCTGCCTTTCCCATTATTTCTAGTGCAGTATTCAGAATAAAAAACATGACTTTCCATTATTTTGATTATCCCAATAGAAAAATAGCTAAAAAATCTTTCCCCATCATTATTGGTGACCCTCTTTTCCTAAGAACTGTAATAATGAACTGTTTTGCGATTGCCATCCCAATTGTTATGCTGATCTTATAAAGCGGTTTCTGTGCTTTGGCACCATACCCCTCTTTACAACAAAGCGTTGGGGGGGAGGGGGGGTGTTTGCGCCTCAACGTCCTGAACCGTTATTTGTTCTTCTGCTCCCAAGCTGACAGATGTACTGTTCCTATCGAACCGAGTCCAAAACTTTAAGTCTCTCTTATCACAGGAAACCTTCATTCTCATGGGCTAGGGGGAGTTGCTGGATGAGGCAAGGTGGGTAGTTTAAAAGCACTGTGGCAAACTGGCAAAACTATGAATCAAAAATATTTATTTTCCTGTAAATAACGATCAGTTCACATTATCTGCATTGAAAAAGCATAGCTTTTTCCTTTTTCCCTGGTAATTAAAGAAGCCTTTAGTTTTAAGACTGAAAAAAAGCAAACATTTAAAGAACAACATGAAAGTTCTTATGGCCACATACAGCAGAAATCTGAAAGCTCAAAGACCCAGACATACTTTCTGACTGTATTACTCAAGTTGTTTCTTGGGCAGCTCAGTTTCCCTCACTATAAAACAAGCAAAGGCACCTTCTTTGACTTTTCACAGACTTAAATTTGGTACAGTTATCTTAGACTGTCTTGAGACTTACAGAATGCAGATGCTGAACTTTCTGTCCATCACCCTGAGCTGGCCCCCAGTACAAGCTGGAGGCTGACGCTGGAAAGCAGATTTTCTGCTTTGAAAGAGACATGGAGGTCCTCGCGGACAACAAGTTGAACATGAGGCAGCAATGAGTCCTTGCAACAAAGGTGGCCAATAGCCTCCTGGGCTGCATTAGGAGGACCATTGCCGGCAGGTCAAGGGAAGGGACCCCTCATCTCTATTCAGCCCTGTTGAGACACATCTGGAGTGCTCATCCAGTTCTGGGCTTCCCAGTACAAGACAGACGTGGACCTACTGGAGTGGAGTCCATACAAAGATGATTAAGGGCTTGAAGCATCTGTCACACAAAGAGAGTTCGAGAGAAGTGAGGTTGTTCAGCCTCAAGAACAGAAGGCCTGGAGGGGGAAGGATCTGATAAATGTGTATAAATATCTGATGTGAGGATGTAAAGAAGCCAGACACTTCTCAGCAGTATATAGCAACAGAACAAGAGGCAATGGGCACATACAGAAATACAAGAAATTCTGTTTAAACCTAAGAAAAAACTTTTTTACTTTGAGGTTGGTCAAACACTGGAACAAGTTACCCAGAGATGTTGTGGAGTCTCCATCCCTGGTGATATTCAAAACCCAGCTGGACACTGTCCTGGGCAATGTGCTCTAACTGACCCTGCTTGGAGAAATTGGGTTGGACTAGATGATCTTTAGAGGTGCTCTCCAACCTCAGCTGTTCTATGATTCTATGAAAATTTGCAGAATACTTCAAGAACCCTAAGGCAAAGCAGGGGTAATCATTACAATGAAAGCATACTCCTGTCAGTAGAAATAACTGATCATTAGTGTTACAAACACAACAGAATGTACATTTATATGCTCATTAATTCTATGGACTGAAATATGAATAAAGCCCACAGCTTGATGGGGGAGCTCATACAGGAAAGTTAGCACAGACCCCATGGATAGTTAATGACTACAGCCAAGGTTAGGCTCTGTTATTACAATGGCAGGCAGAGAAGAATGTTTGTCTCATCTACCCTTTTGAACTTCCAGTTCAGTGCCATGAGGCTTTCAACTTAAAAACTCTGTATTTGTAGATGAAACTGTCAGGAAGAAACATTTTTATTTGAATTACTGCTTTAGGTTTTCTCATTACTCTTTCATAAACATAGAAATGTGCAATGAGTCTTGCAATTGAGTCTGACTCATTTAGACCTTCCAGTTAAAACAGTGTATTCAGTAGAGTGTTAAATCTCTGCTGTAAGTATATTCATCTGTATTGTAACTCACTTTGCTGCAACAGCACCAAGGGGCATCAGTCCTGCACCCCCCCACACACTGTACTAAGTGTTGTAGGGACACACTTCAAGAACTCAGTCCATGACCTAAAGAAATTATAAAATAGGGTGAGGCCACCCAACTCAGGAAAGCATTCTACGAGTAGAACCAGGTTAAGTGGATTTCACACAGGCTTCCAGTGTCCAGGTGGTATTATCCCAACACAGTTTAGTACCCCAAGTGGCATGACATCACATTGTCTATAAATGACCGGAAGGCATCAAACAGCAAAAATGTTTGCTGTACTTGTGATGTTAAGCTGATGATAGAGCATATTATTATAGATTTAATCCATTTTGGTTGAGGAGTTTTATAAACAAATGATAAGACTTTCAAAAGTTTATTTCAGGAGAGATTTTACACACTAAAAAAATTTCAGAAACACTTAGCTTTAAAGTCTTCAAGTTTGTTTTTCCCTGGTTAGAACATTCTTTCTCTAGCTGAAGCAGTACATAAATGGAGATTATCACAGTATCTGGTTTCTGAATCTATGCCCATAATTCATGGATGCCAATAAGAATTTTCCATTCTCCAGGGACACTATCAGAAGGAGACTAGCTAAACACACAGAGCAGAACTGGGAGTCTCAAATCCATAATCAAATATCTAGATTGATTGTGTCACTTGCACTTGTATTGATTTCAACTGGAGCAGCTGACCCAAGGGAATAATAAAAATGTGGAATAAAACTGATTTATGAGAACAAAATAAATCCTTTTGTGAGTGGTAATGAATTGGTACTATTTAACCCTTTCAATCACAAAGGGAGAACACTATTTATTTTTTCAGAATGCTGAGTTAGCCAAAAGAAGTCATATTAAAAATGTCAATACTGTCAAATGCCATTACACTTAGTTGTAATACTTGGGAAGGAAGGAAGCTCTAAACTTGATCTAGGATTTTTATTTGACATAAGACATTCTTTTGGCTTTTCCAGTCACCTTACATGAGGCATCATAAATAATGCACCTGTAGATTGAAAGAACCACAGAATCACTCAGGTGAGTGTTTTTTGTACTTAATTATAGAGTAGCTCACTCTAGCCTATTTAGGGCAAAACCATGTAGAGGAACATAAACAGCCACATCAACTGCACATAAAAGGATGACCTATCATAGTATGTTGATCTTTCTGGCGTAACACTAGAAAGTTACATAATCAAAATCTAATTTGATCACCCTTACACAGTTCAAATAAAAGCTTCATCAAAGCTTGTCAAACCCCAATTCTCACCACGCTTTCTCTACCTGAGAAAATAGATAGGTTTTACATTAGTCTCTAAAAAGCAGCATATTTGTTTGAAATCAACACATACAAGTACCCAAATGCAATTTCTTCACCTGCAGAAGCTCTAGTCAGATTATAGATATTTTGGTTGGGTCATCTATTTACATCGTTGACACTAATCATTTTGTGTCCAATGTCATAAATTGTATTTTTGCATTTAGGATTTGCCATAGATACCTAAGCACTGTCCATGTAGCCTCCTCAGCCTTCATGTGGGTTAAAAACTTAGAAGACATTCATTAACTAAAAGACTGTTTTCACAGGAGAACTGACTAGCAAATTCCGTTTTACTCAATACTGTTCACCAGTGCCATCTCCAGAAGACTGCTATTATTCCCTAGACTATTCCAAGGAAGCAGGGATGGTCTCAGAGACTATCCTGCTATTGGTGGTGACTAGGAATTTCAGCCTGTAAGAACTGATGATACGTTCCTCACAGAAATGGGGTTCAGCCTTACGTATCTGCTTTATAACATGAAAGCCAATAAATTACGCCATACAATATAGAAACAGACCAGTGTACCTGTGACAAAAACATAACTACGTGAATAGAGAGATGCAGAAGACCAATTAAAACACTATCTGCAGTCTGATGCTAGAGTCTTCATGAAATAAACAGTCCAATGTAGAAATTACAGACACTGCTTTCATTTTGCTTTCCTCTGAGACAACTGTACCAAGGAATAGAAAAGAAAAGCATATCTGGTACTGAAGGAAACCATGCTAGTAGGTGGTGTATTGTGAAGCTATTCAAAATCTACTGAAGCGTGACTAAACATTACCCAATAATCATCCTAAAGTACATGCAAAACTAGGAGTTTTCTAGCCATGCAAATCAAACTTTAAATGGCACATTACTCAGTGTCAAAATACCCCTAAGTCCCGCCCTAATGAACAGATTAAACACGACTATTTGAAAATGGATCACGCATCCCTGTTTTTTCCCCCTCAAACATCTTTAGGACTAGTGAGTTTTATTAGTGAGGTCTGTAGCCAAAATTAAGGAGACAGACAGAGGAAATGAGGGAAGAAGAGGATTAAATATTAAAAATCTCCTTAATGGCTGACTTGGAAAAGCAGCTAAGGGCTCCCACAAAAGCATCCCACTTTGGGAGGGGGAAGGGGTCTCTCTGGTGCAGGAGGTGGCGATGATGAATATGCCAATACTGTTGCTCACCGTGGGAATGATGATTTTTGCCATGCTGTCCTCCTGCCACTGTATGCTTTCCTTTGGGAACTACTCAAACTCCCTGTTGGTTGTTCCCATTTGTGATGGTATTTGTGCTGCATGGAGTATGTTAATATGGTGCAAGCATTGTACACTGATTGGTCACTAAACATCTGTATACATATATTAATGGATAATACCTATCAAGCATTTATTATTATCGACTTTGTTGTGTACTAGGTTTTGGGAGGTAAAGATCTGCTGGGGAGAGGCAATTCTCGCAGCATCACAGCTGCTCCCATGAAGATCCTCTGTAACAACACTATTGGGGTTTGCCTGTGCAAGGCCATGAGAAAAATAATCCAAGAATAGCAGCATAAGAACTATAACAGAACATACTTGCAGAGAGGCTCTGGAAAACACTGCCTCAGTGGCTTCAGGGTCCTTAGCATTAGTAAGATTAAGGTACTAAGCTACATTAGGCACTGTGCAACATCATAGCAGTACAACAAACTGAAACAGATTAAATATGTATTTACATATTACAAAGGTAACTGGTAAATTACCAATATCATTAATATCACCACAATGTCTCAGATTCACATTCCTTTTGAAAACTTTACGCTTCTTTTAAGGTCAAGGATCTCTACTCTCCTTGGGCCAGTTTCTTGAAGAAAGGATTATTTTTCTTAGTAATTAGTATTACTAATTATTGACATTAGTAAAGTCAAATTTAGTGTGCCTATCATATCAAAAAGAAAAAAATCAAGAATTACTACTAGGGAATTCAGGTTGCAGAATGTATAGGGTTACTGTGCAATCCTAAATTACTGGCGTAAATTTGGAATTACTTTTCCTGTCCTTGATAGATAATGGTCTGTCCCTGGCACAGGAACACATGATATCATAAACATCTTTGGTAAGTGATGAAATGCAGGAAGAGCACAGTCCTGATATTTACCTACTACGGAAAAAATATTCAGATTTCTTTGGTACAAGCTTCTTGAATGTTCAGCTACGTGAGAGGAAAAGCTTAATAACTACTCAACAATAGGAACAAAAATTAGCAAGTTTTTGAAGAAATAGCTTGTCTTGAAAATAAATCATGTGCTTTGATTACATATATAGAATGACTATACTGCCACTTTTGTAAAAGAATTTTTCTTGCAAATATTAAAGCACATCTGAACTTGTATCTATTGTCAGGTATTCCCTATTCAGTTGCAGCAACTGTAAATGCAAATCTATACTTAGATATTTATCTTTTGAGGTAGTTATGCAAACAACAACGTCTAAAAGAAATTCACTCTGAAAATTGGCCTAACAGGGCTCTCAGAAAAGTTTTAGTCATTTCTGAAACTTGTTTAATTCTAAAAAACTGTTGTGTTCTTTTTAAATTGTCGGATCTAAATGTAAAACACTTACCTTCTGCTGCGTCTTTGAAGATAACATCCCACAGAATTTTCATTCTCCATTCTCAAGCCTTCAACACAAGACAGGCTAGGAACCTTAAGGGACTTCAGCATTCCTCTCCCCACTTCTGTTGGCATATGNCATGTCTTCCCCCAGCAGACATTGCTTTTATGCACTACCTTGATTCCTAACATTCCTTATTTGAATTCTGATTGAAGAGTGTACTGGAAGCACTGTGCCCAATCAAGATTAAAAGACGAACCTTCTAATAGAAGCCAAATAGATGGTCTGTGTTTCATTCTATTTATTTATACATATAGTAAATATTAAACTAAAAAGATTAGATGAACAAAATTCTAATGTATATATGCAAAAGTCAACTTGTTTATAGATGTAGCTTTTTTTTTTTTTTTTTTTTTTAAACGGAG
>WAAD01013766.1:392-21528 GCA_013389945.1 Fregata magnificens
ATGCTCTTGGGTAAGGAGTTAATTTTTCTTTTAAGTGACTTCTCAGTACTGGTGGTTTTTTTCTTTTATGCCACTTCTCAACACATGCACAAGTTCTGTCTAGTGGCTAGAAGGAGAAAGCTTCAGCACATTGTTACTGTAAAGTCCTGTCCCTCAAAGTTACTTATATAGTTCCTAAATCAGTAGCATTAGTCCTGGTTTGATTTTCTTTTTTCTGGAGTATACATACACTATTGCCTAGCAAACACATACTTACAGAAATGGAAACACCTGAGTTCACTTGAGGTAGTATTCTGATAAGATGGCATTCACTGGAGTCTCTCTTTCTTTGCAGCATGTTATCAGGGCGCAGAGGGCCATCAATAATGAAATGGCACACCAGCTTTATGTTCTGCAAGTACTTACCTTTAACCTTCTGGAAGACAGAATGATGACAAAGATGGATCCACAGGATCAGGTAAGCATCTGGCATCATCTGGTCAGAACAGGAGGAGGACAACTGCTCATTGCTGTGCCTAAAGTTCTTTATAGAGGAAAAGACACTGCTAGAAACACTTACACGATTCATTCATTCATTCTCTCTCTCTCTGTGAAGTTGGGTTATGTTTTCTGGTTGTTAGAAGATGTACTGGCTATTGCATTCCTTGTGCAAAAGTACAAAAAAGAGGTCAAGCCTTTCTCCTTAGCATGTAGTTCCATGAACTGAATTTGGTGTTATCCTGAGCTAAAACTCCGAGCAGCAGTCCAGCATTTGTTTCTTGTGTACTTCTCAGAAGCAGCAGAGATGTATGGTCCTTCCTAAAAGTACTTCTGTAGAGCTAAAATGAATGTTTAAATGAAAACTCTCTGACATATTAGAGTTGAAGTTAATTTCTGTTCCAATAAAACCCATTTTTGTTACTGAAACCTATATAGTAGTTGTTCATTTGTTTATTGCTTTTGCTGTGTGCAAGCACCAGCTTTAATACTGTTCATTGTGAAAAAAGAGACACTTACTCCCCTAAGAGATTCAAGTTTAAATATGGAGTCAATGAGCCATAGAGAAGATGTGTTTTGTTTATTTTTTGTGACCTTTTTTTAGGCCCTGTACAAGGAGGAACCTGATTTCATTTTTAAGAGGGAGTTGTGTTAAGACTTGCTGATAGTTTGGAGGACAGGAGGTGGGAGAGCGAGATGGTTGTAAACATAAATAACATCAAGTTGTGGGACTTCACCCTTCCTGTTTCTTAAGTTTGAGGCAGGAGGGTGTGGCTCTCAGTAATGTACATGCAGTTACCTAGTGCATATCTTCATAGAGAGTGACTAACACAGTGTTGTTAGTATTGATGGTAGGATGATTATCTCTGTCTTGAGACATTGTGTAACTAATGTGTAACTGCAGTAATTCCTCTCTTGCCTATTCTTGTGCTCGCAAAAATGGACAGTTACCAAAAGGAATGCAGAGTGCTGAGCCATTTTGATTTCAGCCAGCAAAATGCTTAAGTACCAGCTTAATTTGAAATGTGTGTGATCTCTTGGCTTCTGTGGTTTCATGCCTGTGGTTAAAATTAAGTGTGTAGTTAGTGGCCTTGCTAACATGGGTCCTGCTTCTGTAAGTCAACACTTAAGCATCTGCATGTGAACCCCACATATGTGAGGACTTCGGAAAATGGGAAGCACAAAGTCGTTTTTGCTGATTGTCTCTCTGCGTATGAAGTAGGGAATTGAGACAAAGAAAGGTTGGGCAGTGGAGGGGATACAGTGTTTTGAAACAGCTGAAGTGAGAGGTAAGTTATTTTAACCAATTTTTTTAACCTTGTTTTAACATAGGCTCAACGGGATATCATATTTGAACTCCGAAGAATTGCATTTGATGCAGAATCTGAACCGAACAACAGTAGTGGCAGTATTGAGAAACGCAAATCTATGTATACTCGAGACTATAAAAAACTTGGATTTATTGTGAGTACTTTTGTGTGGTAGTACACTGAAAGTGGGTGAGTGCATCTGTTGTAGTACACCCTATAATCAGTCACTTCTCTTACTTGGTCTTCTGGCTATTTCCTACAAGGGAATAGCATGGTATCTGTGGTGGTGGTGGGGGTTTTTTGTTTTGTTTTTGTTTTGTTTTTGTTTTTTTCAAATCCTGTTAACTCCACGAGATTGCTTTAGCAGAAGTTAGGGTTAATTAGAAGAAATAACTATCTGAGGTTGAAGCACGTAGTCTTGCATGACATTCCATAATTAAAATGTAACTTTTAATGATATCTTGGATGAACAGGCATTGTCTAATGGACCTGTGGCAGACCTGTAAAGTCATTGTACTCTGTTAGTAATAATGTGGACTGATGAGCTTGATAAATCTGAGGCAGGATTCTATGGTATTTGCTTGTAGGGCCTTGTGTTTTGGTTGCTTGAAGCCCTTTCATCTGTGAGTAGGGGATGCAGAATCTCTTACCCTGACTTAATCAGACCAATTGGAGTTCTGGTCTTGGCTGAAACTGTGTTGGGGAGCAGAGCACGATCTGGCTAAACTGTTGCATGCATTTATATTACTGAATAATGTGTATTTTTCCCCCTCTGGAAACAGAGCATGCACACATACACTGCAATCAGTATCTTGATTTATTGTTTACTTTAGGTTAGTATGCAATTTTCTTTCTCCTTAGGTAAAATTGTATGCTTTATATCGTACGTGATTCATTACTTTGCTGTTGGCCTGGCAAATATAGACTGAATGTAGTACAGTAGCCATAGTTATAGACAGGGTGGTTTTAAACATTGTTGGTGCAAGCTTAAACTCACTGTGCAGTTTGAGTGCTCTGCTCAGCTCTGTGGTGTAGGGCTCAACATTACCCAGTTGCCTTGTGGTTTTGGGAGGAGGCTTTCTGGGTTCTGATAGTTGTTTTCATTACTATTGAGTGAGGAAAAATTACTGCTGTATCAGTGCTGTTGTATCTGTAAGGAGTTGTAAGTAAACAGACAGGAAGGGAGGAACTTGGTGTTTTGGGATTGTAAAATTAGGGCTTTGAAGAAGCTTTTGAAATTCAATGTGGATTTTTTGGTTGTCTATGAATCTGTTCTCAGTTCCTGTGCAATAGAAGACCATTG
Organism: Fregata magnificens; assembly: GCA_013389945.1. Classification (NCBI taxonomy): domain Eukaryota; kingdom Metazoa; phylum Chordata; class Aves; order Suliformes; family Fregatidae; genus Fregata; species Fregata magnificens. The sequence goes on from WAAD01013766.1 coordinate 3,483, forward strand.
CTATCCCAACTTCTGAGATTGGCAACTCCTATGGTGAGATGAGCAGAGGACTTTGTGCCCTCAAGGCCAGAACTAAAAGAAAATGCAGGCCGTCGCTTAAAGACAAATGGGCTGGATATAGAGTCTCCAGCTTGTGGTGAATGAGAACAGAGGTGGGGGTCACTGCCATAGGAGGAAGAAGAGTAACTGGTGGCAAAGAAGGAAATGGTGACAAACACAGAGGGAACTATGGGGTATGCTAAAGTCATGGGGGCACTGTACATATAGAGATTGTGGCATATGGAAGAATCAAAGAGATGAAATTTAAAACAATTATTCTCTAATTCAGGCTAATCATGTTTGGATATCTGCTGCGCACTCTAGTTTGATGAGATGTTGAAGACTTTCAGCTCCCACAGCCATCACTGGCACCTAAGTATCTAGCACCTCTGAAACTCTGATCTTGCTTTCTTAAAGCTGAAGCTGGAAAACTCTGAGCATGTAACGGAGCATTCAACAGAAGCTGAACTGGGACTAGCGCACAGACCTGAATTCCAATCCAGTTTTTTTCTGCTCCTTAACAAGGACTAAAGATCACTAGCTGTGCAGGCTGGCAGTAGTTCTTCCAATGCTTTTGTTTGTCTCACAGGATATATTTTGATTCTGCAGAGCTGAAATTATTAACAACAGCATGTTTTAGCTGATAGGGTTGTGAGAAAACACTCGATGTGAATCAAAATGTGTTACTGTCTTGTCTGAGTTTGCAGGAACTCTCTTGCTGTGCCTGTGCAGCAGGGACTTAGCCATTGTCTTCATTACTCTCATTTGGGCTGTTCATTGGGAAGCCTACTGAAAACACTCTAACAGTTGTCAAGGGTAACTGCAGTACTGTTTACTATTTAATTCTGATAGCCTTCCACAAGGGAATGGGGAGCAAAGTCTAGAAGCGAGTGGAAACTGGGATCAAAGCAATGAAGAAAATGTGGGGAAGGCATAATGAGAGATAAGAAGAAACATGGGAAAGTGAGCTATGAAAGGAACACCACAGCAAGGGTCCCAATGGAAGACAGGTTATCCCACTAACAGTATAATGAGGCAATGTACAGATAATAAAAATGTCAGTTGTGAGCTGTGAGGAGAGTTATTCTACTCTTGTACAGAAGTTCTACTTTGAGCTAAGAGCACAGGTGATGCTGCATGTACAACTTTTCTCACAGCTGAAAAGGAATTTGACCTTCCTCACAGAGCTGGGGAAGGAAGCAGGACCTGTTGTGAAATCTGACTGGTGATCTCTAGTCTTGCACGTGGGTTGTGCTCTGTCTGGACTCCAGTTAGCCTGGCTGTCTTCACCCCATCTGCGTCTTTTCAATCCATCATTAAAGTGTCTTCGATGCTTTCGTAACTGCAGGTAGAGGGATGCATCAGCAAACTGGTCTATGCCCTGAATAATGGGAGGTTTCTCTTCCCCCTGTTTTGGCTGTGTGGCACAAGGAGAAACCCAGCCAAATAGGAGGCTGTCTTCGAATGCTGTCTTCATTCCACTGGTGTTGGTGGTCAGGAGGCTAATTTCTTCAACTGATTAAACGTTTTTTCCGAGGGGGAGCATAAAACCATGTCTAGCCATCAAGTTGTTCCTGGACTGCTTGTTCTCCTTCTGTATGTGAAATACAAGAATTCTATTCATTTCTCTTGGCCACATCAAAAAGCTTTGCCCCACTACAAATGTAATGTCAACAAGAGACAAAGTCCAGACATGGTTTCAGAAGTTTACAATATCATTTGTAAAACTACATAGTTAGAAACCTACATCCAGTTAAAGAAACCACAAGGCTTTTCCAGATGCTTGTGATGACCCATGTGAAGTTTATTATAGGCAAAGAGATTTTCAGATGAGACAGTCTTGAGGAGGTTTATTAAAGTGCTGATGAATACAACAAAAGATGACCAAGTTAGGAGATCTAAGATACACTCCACCCTATTGAATTATTTTCTGAGTCAACTGCAAATTAAATAGCCTGAATTCCCGTGCCCCCCCACCCCTTTAGAATCTCTTTTGGCAGGGAAATCCCAACCAACATTTATCCCTGTCAATTGTTGTAGTAGAAGTAGAGCTTTGTAGACTTTCAAATAATAACGTAGTTCAGTGTTAGAGATATTTAAAAGATAAAGCCACATGTATTGGTAATGATAAAATCAGGCCTAAAATTCCTGATCTTTTCAAATGATTTAGTTTTGTAGAGCTCATTGTATGTGAAGCTTTTAAAGCTTTTTTGCATTTGAGTAAACTTAATTCCCATAACCAAGGCAGACAGTAGATACAACTCAATAAACTGATATCCTGCATATTTTCATTGTAATTNACAGTTTTTCTTAAGTTTGCAGTGTGTAGAGCTTCTGGGGTTTTTTGTTTGACTTTTCTTCAATAGAATATAAATGGTTTGTAAGAGCACAAAAAGTCAGCATGGAAAGTGATTTCATAATTCTGCTGTGCCACACTGGAATTTGTTAGTGTAGCAAAATAAAATGTGGGTTAGTACAGGAGATACAAAGTCAGTAAGGAACTGTCTGATAAAAGGTGACAATTAAAAGGGAAATTGAGAATGGTGGGATGTTTTTCAAAAGGCAGGCATGGGCTTGACTTTCAAAAGATTAGTGGTGGTGACATAAGAGTGAACATATGCTGATGAAATCTTCTGATGAAACAAATTTGGGAGGCATCAATGAAAGAATCACCCTGTCATTCACAAATTAGATGACCCTTTGGATTAGAGAAATAGAAATGTAATTTTATTCAGTGATACAAAGTGCAATGGTGTTCATTTAGGACCACTGGCAAGAATTTCTTCTGGAGGCAAATATCTAATCTATGAGAAAAGATGAGAGAGACTGTGCAATGTAGCCATAAAAAAATCAAATGTTAATCTAGGATATATCTGTAAAGATACTTTCCGAGCAGCTAAACTGTTAAGGCCATTTTCTACATTTCTGAGACATGATCGAGAACACTGTATAATTTGTTACCTATGCAGTGACTTGTGGACTGATCGAATGTAGGATGAGTGCAGAGGGTAAGGCTTGTGCAGTGATGAGGGAGATGTCTTACAAGAGATGACTTTAAAAGGTTGACTTGTTTAGCCCACCAGGCTGAAGGCTGTGGAAATATCAAGCGCGTGAATGCTGAGAGGAAGGAAGTCATATGTAAGCTAAAAGGCAGTGATGGTGATCGGTTTATGGAAAAGATTTTTGATTGGAATGATGGGGACAAAATTCATTACTAGTTTAAAGATGGAGCTTGATCCTTTATGAAAAGGTTTATATACTATGTTTGACAATGGTAGATCCAGGAAACAAAACACATCAGGACTATATGGGGGAAAAAAACCCAAACCCACAGGGTGGCTTGGAGAAGTCTGAAGGTAGACGTGAATTAAGTGGATAATGACTTAAATGGCAGCATAGCTCATTTGTTAGATATTACAAAAACTTTCTAATGTGAGAAGCAGCACTAGAATAGACAGTTTGGAGGATGTGTCTTGTAGAGATCTCTGGAAAGAAGCTTAAAAAATAGTTGAGAGTAACTAAAGCATGCCTTAGGTAGAATGTAGACCTGACGAGCTCCTGAGATTTCTTCCAGACTTTTTTTTTTTTAATTCTCTTCATGTCCCAGATGAACAGCTACTTTGTTTTATCTTTTGATCTTATTCTTCAGAAATCCCTTGTTTCACAGCACAATATCCAAGTAGTGCTCTGAAGATAAAAACTATTCAGTTTTCTCATGGGTTCTTCTGTGGTGCTTCCCATTGTCTCTTTGGCTAGTTCATTAGCTGAAACCTAGGGATAGTGTTGCCCGTTTAGAGACGAAAGGAAGGGTTTTTTCCCCCTTGACTTTTCTGGCTGAGGAAAGATGCTTAGGATTTTATTTTGCAGAAGACTTCCTGCTTTCCTTAATGCGTGGTTTCTGTTAGACCTGTGTGAGTTACTGTCTGCAGAGATGAGTGTATCAAGTCAGGCATTTGGAAAATGAAGAACACAGTGACTGTCTTGCATGTTACAGTCTTTTGTAAGTCCCCTTGTCTCTAGTCATAACTTTATCACCAGGCCAAGTCTGTGGCTGTCTTAACTGAGAGGTCTGGCCTGAAGTTTAGGTCGTCTCTGTTCCACCAGCAAATGGGAAGTACTTGTTTGGGACATTACCTCTGCAGGCACGAGCCATCTACGTGTCAGAGTGACTGTAGTGGGTCGGTTTATTTTTTTTTCCCCAGAGCAGGTGAAACTTAGTCATTCACTTACATGGAATGGAGAGTCCTTAGGTCGCTGTGGCCAAGAATAACTTAAGACAAAGTCAGTAGCTGCCCAAATAATTACCAGCATGATTTATTCCCTTGGATCCATTTTGCTTCTTCCTGTATGTTTATTCGTGCAGCCGTCTTGAATAGAAACCCCTCTCAGGCTGTCTTCTGTATGACTTTTATCTCCTTTGACCAATTAGAATGATTGGGCACAGTAACCTCCTTCATGTCATGATATATTCCCCAGAGGAAGTCCCTTCTCTGCAGTGAAAAGAGGAGATTGTCAGGGAAATAATTTGTTACCATGTGATTAATATTTTGTAATGATTACCTGCAAGATGGGCAAACTCAGATGACTGCAGCAAGTGTGGACATACTCCAGCCTTTAATCATTGTCCTCTTCAACCTATCTAGTAGAGCTCTGGTGTGTATAACTTCCTCATGTGCACTTGGAAGCTGCTCGTCCCCCCAGCTCATTTTCATGTCATGCCCCATCTGTGTCTCCACCCCTGCCCCACGATTTGGGAATGAAGGACTAAAGTTAAGCTTTGGAAAAGGACAGGGTGAAGGTGTTGTTTTAATGTTTGTTTTTCACTACCCAAATCTATTCTAATTGGCAATGAGCTAAATTGACTTTCCCCAAGTCAAGTCTGTTTTGCCCATGATAGTAACTGGTAAGCAGTCTCCCTGTCCTTATCTCAACCCACGAGCTTTTTCATCCTTTTTCTCTCCTTGCTCAGTTGAGGAGGGGAGTGGGTGAGCAGCTGGGTGGGTGTGTGGCTTCTGGCCAAGGTTAATGCACCACACATTTCTGGGGTTTGCTAACTCTGTCTTTAGGCTGCTTCTGGGCTCACTCCTTGAGCCATGGTAGCTCGAAGGCTCCCTCTTTTCTGTATTCTGTTGCAGTCTCCTCGCTGTGCTATCTCACTTTCCTTTTTGACTCCTTATCTCCTCTGGCATTTCTCTCTCCATTTCTTTCCCTAGTCTTTGGTTTTCATTTCCCACTCCCCTCGGGCTCTTTGTTCCATTTTGATCTCAGGTTGGATCTGTCTCCTTCCAGCATGTTGGATTGCTGATCCCCATTACTTCATTCATTCAATCTCCCTGAATTTCTTCTTTTTCCACACCCACTCTCTCCTCATGATGTGGTTCTGCTCTGGGTTTTTCCTTGCCTCCCTCTCTCCACCTCCTCCTCCCACCCTGTTTGTTCCTGCATCACTATAAAGCCTGCTCAGTCAGCTGGCTCTCATTTCCAGCCTTTGCACTGAAAGTTGTCAGGACTTTCTAAAGACAGACCCAAATTGCATTTTTTCTGTGTTTTATTTTCAGAGATGGATGGACTGGGTTTAGCTGCAATGTTATAAAGATTAATGTTCGCCTCAGCATGGAAAATTTCCGTTGCCGTGCTAAGTGCTGTCCAAGCTATTAACAACTGAGAACAGGATCTAGTAATGGGAAGTGTTGGGCAACTGTAATAATAGTCAGCACTAAGAGACCCACCTCTAACTGACCTGTAGACAAAATGCTTTCCTTTTCATTTTTTTTAACATAAAGCGGGAGGTTTTGACTTGAATAGCTCAACCATAGTTAGATTCAATTTTTTTTCTGAAGATGTGGTGTTACTTTTTGCTTATTATTTTGGGCTGTGAAATAGCTGCGTCCTAGTTTTGAAAAATTAAACTGTTGATTTATTGTAACCTAATATTAATGATAGAAATTATATGACCGCAGTTTTGAGGCATGGGTTTACTTGGAATGATGTGTGTGTGTATTAAAAGAAAGTTCAGTTTTCTATTGATAGAAAGGCAGTAGGTAAATACTTAGATTGCTGTGTGATAATCATTCAGCCTTTATTACTGACTGATAGAAAGAAGTAAAGAGTCAGAGTGAAATCATGCAGTGAAAGGGCAGCGCACAATTCTAGGTAATTTGCATGGTGTGGATTAGTGGTAGTCAATTAAGCAGTAGATTGAGATGGGCTCTAAAAAGGAAAAACTGAGCAAGACTGAGGTGGGGTTGGGACGCCATGTCCTGCATGAGTATTAATAGTCCTTAAATTCTCTAGAGTTATTAGTGTCAGCTAGATCCCTGAAGCCCCCTTGTTCCAGCTGGATACCTGGATTAATGGTAGCAGTCTGCCAGGCTGGAGAGGATAAGACTTTCCTAGGAGGGAGGGATGGACAGAAGCAGACCCCATGTGATGCATTTACTTAGCTAGTCTTGTTGAAGACCTGTAGATGGTCATCCTTTTTCTTCCTAAAAAAGGAAAGCCTGAGTGTTTGAAGTTTTAAAATCTTACTATGAGTTGTAGGAGTGGGAAAGCCCAGAACAGAAAGCTGAAGTTTTGTGATTTGGGGACTAAAATCTGGAGCTGGTGTAAAATGCTGAAAAAGTCATCTAAAAGGTCTTGAATAGTAATTTTCAGCTCTTCTGTTCACAGCTCTCTGATGTTTCCTCCTGTTGGTGACATTCTACAGTGATGGGAACTGTTGCATTGTTTATCCTTTGGGGGACCTTTTCAACTATAATAAAAGTAATGCTTTCTTACATTGAGATTCTTTCATTGGCTTTGGCAGTGGTGGAGGAACATTTTTAGAATGATACTGTCTGTGTGCCAATCTAGATCTGATCCTTTTTTGAATTTTAAATTAATAAGATTTAATCGTTGGCTTAATGATAGAACAGCATAGATGACAGGTGGTCCGTACTGCTGAAAACGGTTTGTAGTTTTCCATCCTCCTCCACTCTCTCTACTCCCACAACCCTTTCTTTCCCTATCTACTGTTTCAAAACTTGTGAAATAATTTGGTGCTGGAAAAATCATCAGTTTGAGAAGATTCCCTTTGGCTGAGCTATTCAGATATGCAGTGGCTGAGGCTGCTTTGCCTTGAGACAGAAGTGCCTGACCCTTAGTTTGGTTGCCATATTTCTATATGTAACAGTGGCCCATTCTAAAGTAAAATCCTTTGCCATTAATTAATGATAGCTAATAATTAAGCACCATGCAGCAGAGCAGAAACCATGTCTAATGGCACTCCACCAAAAAGGAGATGATTCTTCTCACCTTTCATTGTAGTACCTGGTTCATAGATTTGAGTGTCCTTTTATTTACCAGAATTAAATTTGCAGGTGCTATGACCAGAGAAAATACATGGTCTGCCCTTTGCCACTGAAATTCCCTTTAATATTGAACCACTGGGGTAAGACAGGAATGTATGCATCATTTATTCTCTCATTTTTACCCTTATGACCACTAGAGGTTGCTCTTCTCCATTGTTTGCAAGCTTCACTCTCCATTCTGTCATCCAGTTTTGAAGCTGAATTTTTTCAGCAGGTATTTTAGAAATAAGCTATTGCTGCTTTATTCCTCAGGGTAAGTTTTGGAACGTGAAGGCTAATCATACATATTTATTTCTAGGTGTTATGAGAGAGTTGTATTTGTATAGTGACTGTTCCTTGCAGTATTTGATCACCTTTTAATTAAAAAGACATAGTTAGAGATTCATATGACTGTATTTGCTTTCTTAAACACTTATTTGGAAGTACTTGAGACAAAACAGAATTTGAGGACCAGTTCTGTCATTCCTGTTTTCAGAGAGTAACATTTATGTGTCTAACCCTATTGCTGTCTATAGAAATATCACATGAACAAGATCTAGTCACTGGGAATAACAGCCCAGAACCTCATGCAACATTGATCTTAAACCAATGAAAACATCTAAACTGATGTAAATGTTTGAAATGCTTGTGTATTTCATTAATATTGTCTGTATCAGAAGTGCAGCACCACCTTGTACTAGAAGAGCAGCAAAGTTGAATGTTTTTAGGAAAAGGAAGAAATGAGTCTTTAAAGCCTTAATTAATTTCCTTACTTCTTTGTCACGTTTAATTACATGCATGTGCAATATTTCTTCTATCTGCCTCTGCTTTTTTCCTCCTTTACACTTTGCTCTGCATTTCTGTCATGATCTTTCTCTGTTGTTCAGCCCCAGGCTGATAATTACAGTCCTTCTTCCCATCTGTCTTGGTTTCTGCCCTACCACTCTTGCCCTCCTTCTTCCTCTAAGCCTTCCCATTCCCAAATGCCTGCCTTTGACCCTTTCCTCTCACTGTTGCTGTGTGTCCATCTACCTAACTTCTCTTTCCACTCCACTCCTGGTTTGCTTTTTCTCTAAGCCTTGAAGATGGGGCCAGGGAATGCTCAGGACAGGCAGCATCTTCAGAAAAAAACTGTGCATCCTCCAAAGAGACTTGTTAAATTCAGTTCATCCTGAGTTTTTATTACGTGGCCAAATGTAGCCTATGTTCCAGAGGAATTTCAAGACTGACACAAGAACAAGTCTTTTGCTAATCTAGAAGGTTTTCTTGCACAGTGTGAAAGGGCTGGAGTTTCTTGACAAAACAATTGTGCAAAAATTGATTTAATAAGAGCAATATAGTGCTTAATAAAACATTCCTAAAAATAATCAAATAATTTCCTAAAACTTGCTAAGGTATTTGAACCTAAAGGAGATGCTAGGCATTGTGTCCTGATGCTTAAATTAGTTGTAAAGTATCAGAAGCAAAAGAAAGTCTAAAGATGGAAAGTGTCAGACAACCTGACCTGCAGGTGGCACAACCAGTTTTACTTGTAATTTAAACTTCTTTCTCAAGTTTCCATTTGCTTTTGACATCTTGCTTCCCTAATGTTTCTGTGAACACTGCCACTTGATAGATCTCTGGCAGGGCAACCACGAGTAGAGGTACTGAAACCTGTATTAGAAAGGTGAACAAAATATGTGAAGTATCAGAAAAGAAAAACAGAATGGAAGAGGAAGGAACTATAAATTAACTGATGATGATACTAAAGATGTAACTAAGGGGTTTACTAGTCTATACTGGCATTTGGAGGAGCTGCAATCAGTAAGCTCAGTTGTTAATTTTACAGTTAGATTTCCTGAATCTATATGGAGATCATAGAATAGAATCATAGAATCATTAGGGTTGGAAAAGACCTCTAAGATCGTCAAGTCCAACTGTCAACCCACCACCACCATGCCTCCTAAAGATAATTCAGTCTGAAAAGGGATTTTTAATTTTATTTCCTATTTTAAAAAAAGTCTCAATTTCACTTGTTGAAAAACAAAGGAATGTTTTAATTTTATTAGCTTAGTATTTTAGATTATTTTACAGTATGCAGCTCCACATGGTAGTCTCACAGAATGTTTTCTAAGTGAATACTTAGATCTTCTCTTTACAGTAATACTGAATGTCTGTCAGGATTGTTTTTCTTTAAGATTCACCTGAAGGGAGTAATCCGTGGTTTACTGTATTTATATGGCTCGATATTATTTGGAGTACAGCTGAACCTCATTTTAAAAGAAAGCTGCTAACTAATTTGTAATATTGTACAGCAGAGGGCACTAGCATCATACCAAATGTAGGTTGTTCACAAAAGCTGTTCAACAGCTCACTTGCATGGGTACAGAATCATTTCAGCCTTAGAAATAGTAGAAACAACTGTTCTGGGCTGTAAATTCCCATTTCTCAGTTGAATGCCAGCAGATGTGTGATGTTTAGGCTAAATTATACCTCTGGGGGCAATAAAAAGTTACTTAATTTGGCTTGCATGTTACAGTTTGTTATACGGTACACTCTACTTAGAGTTTCTTTTCTGTCTGGCAGTTACTGGTGAGATATTTTTTCCCTCTGAAGCAATAGTTTGTTCCTGTGTCTGAGTGTTGTTCAGCCTTGTGTAGGCTCCATGACAGGGACGCTTTCTTGCAATCTGGATTTTTTAGGGTTTGTGGTGGTTTTTTTTTTTTTTTTAACAGTCTCTGCAAATCTGTAAAAGATGAGATTTTGTAAATGTAGTTAAAGATCTAATTGGAAAAACTTACGCTTGATTGCCAACTCAGGCCATGTTCTGCAAACGTGAGCAATAGCAGCAAAGTATCAATCTCGTTCCAAACCTGAGAGCAGAAGTACAGAAATCATTGAGGTGCCACGCAAGCTTACTTTCATAGCCATCCTGTGCTTGATGCTGTTAAGAGCCCATAGCTATGTGACCTACTGCATTCTTTCCCATAAGCATAGTTTCATAGTTTTAAGTTACTGTTTGCTATAAATGAAGCATTCCACGGTTTCATGTAGTGCTATGTATTTGGTGCTAGGTTGTGGAAACATGGGACTGTGTTGGAAATAGGATTGCTGCACGTAGAATGAAGCACTGCACGCTGAGGTTTGCAACTTAGCAGAATTCACGCTGGAACTCCACTCTCCACACTGGCATCTAGATTTGCTGAGACGTTCAAGTCAATGTGTGGCTGTGGGGGAGGTCTCCTCTGGTATAACTTAGAGGAGGATAGCCCCCAGGGTTAGCATTTGATCTGCAAACCTCTTCCATTGAGCCCCTGAACCACTTTGAGCAGTGCAAGGAAGCATGGGTAGATGCCTGCTGAGCACAAGCAGGGGACAGCTTTGTTGCCCTTCATGTGTGTGAGTGGGGCAGAGCTGGTGAGGATGGCTTGGGGTGCGACCCCCCAAGGGAGAGGGGTGATCTCCTCTGGCCACAGGGGCAGATGCTGTCAGGTGACTCCATAGCTTCTCAGCCAAGTGTGATCGCAGTGTGCTATAAATACTGAAGAATGACAAAAAAGGAGATGAGTGGTGAAAACCATGAATTGATCAGTAAATCCAAACAAAGATAATGCATTTTTTTCTTCATCATCAGACTCTTGTCTGCTGACCCTGAGTGCTAACAGAGGGATGCAAGAGAATTACTGCTGTTGGGAGGCATGAGGTTTTAAATGGCTGGGAGAAAACCTGAGAAACTTTATTTTATTAACAAAAATTAGTCAGTTGTAACCAGGAAAACCTGACCTTATGACATGCGCAGTGGATGATATCTATATATTAGAGGAGCTACTAAGTTTATATAAATTTGGTACTGTTGGTCTGAGCCAATAATTGCACAGAAAGGCACCTGGGTCAGATGCATCGTTATAGTGACCAACAACTGTGGCCAGCAAGTCTGTATGTTAAAGCTGCTGTTCTTGTTTACCATGCAGCTGCACGTGATTTACCAGGATTGTTTGTCAGGAGCTATGGGTGTCTAACAATTTGCACAGTATTAAAATGAATACACCAGCCTTTCACTGTATACTGCTGAATTCCTCTTAGCTTTAGTCCTTGCAGAGGAGAACAGATTTACAAAAAAAAAAAAAAAAAACAACCAAAAAAAACCAAAACAACAACAAAAAACCAACTCCCATTCTGATGGGCTACCAACCTTCTTTGACCTTTCAGTATCACTTTAAGAATGAAGTTAAAACTATTCAGAATGAAATATCTGTGGTTGGTTGTCCATGGGAATGAACTGACTCTGTATAATCTCAATCTTTTTGTGTTTTGATTTTCTTAATACTTTATTTGATCATTTTGTGTTTATTAGAAATATTAGTTTAAACCAGGTTTTTAATGACAGGATAAGTTCTGTTATTTTGCAGAGGGAGGATAAAAGGGGTTTTATATTTTTATACCGTTCCAATATTTTTAATTGTGAAATTGTAAAATAAAAATCTTAAACTCCTTGCGATTTAAAAAAGTATGCCTCTTTTGAAGAAAACCCACTGTAAAATTAGGGGCAAGGGAATATTGCATTTCTGGCATATGTTTTTTATATACTATCTATGATTTCACTGTATTTGTTTTCTTGTTTGCTGCTAGTTTACTGTGTGCATCCCAGTTGTAAACTTGTGGGGGCAGGCAAGCTCCATGGATTTGGAGACAGTAGGGCTGAGTAGTTTGTTTCAAGTGTATCAGAACAGCAGAGTTGTTCTACTGCTAATTGTTTTATGACCCCTCCTCTTAGAGATGGATCTTGGACATCTTTCTCTGGATATTGGGTACTGCACATGCCTCGGAATTTGCGTACAAAAAAAATAAGATGAAGAAACAGGCCCCCCAAAACTGGTCAGACATAATGGCATCTCTTTTCTTTTGTAGTGTGGGCTTCATCTGTTTCACAAGGCTTGACTTGGATAGCTGATTCCACACAAACCTTTGCTTGATGTTGAAGTGATGGTAGTTTTGTGAAACAGCGTAAATTCAATTTAATGTTAATTACTTCAGATAGGTTTTTTTTTTTAAGGCTATGCAGTTTTCCAGCATATGCATGCATGCAAACAGATATGTATGTTACTTAAATGTACATATCGCTCTGTTCCCCCTCCTCTCATTCTTCATGGGGTTTTTTTGCCTGTTGTAAGATTTAAAGGACAGTAAATAGCATAGCGCAGAAAGTGTTTAGACATTCTTCAGTTACAAAGAATTACAGACATTCTCTTTGAATATATGACTTCATTAACTTAGGCTTGTGAATGAATTAAACAACAAGGAGGAGAGAAGCGACTCATTTGTGAATAAGTGCATTATTTCCCCAACTTAAAAACACGTTTGTATCTGAATTCTGAACATTTTGATTGTTTGATGTAGTCAGCTTGTTACACAGCCCCTACATGAGTGGCAGTGGTGTGCATTCTTTTAAAATTTCCCTAATTTTCTTAAATCTTCCTACATTTTGGTGCAGATCCATCCTCTTTTTGATGTGTGTCTGGAGGAAACTGGAGGCAGAGCAGAACAATGCCCAGACATGCAAAACATACCTGCATTTTGCAGAGCACATCTCTAGTCGCAAGAGCTTCACATTCCTGTAGAGGGGCGCAAAGAAAAATGGAAGTCGAGTGAACTGAAATTCCCCAATAAATGGATCCAGTGGGGTTTTGTCGTGGTTTTTTTTTTTTTTTTTAATTACCTCACTACTGAGGGCAGATGAGGGTATGCTGTAGGTTGAGCATAGGCTATTGTTGACTTAAGACAGAAGTATGGACTCAAAGGTTTTCTTAAGACAGAAGTATGGACTCAAAGGTTTTAGGAGGGATTGGTCCTTTTTTCCAAACCCATCTCTGGCGTCTACAAAGCTTGGCTGTTTGTACTCAAGCAGGGGGAAGATTTGACTGTAGAGCTAGTCATTTTGTTTGTGTGGACTTACGTCCAAAGTTAGCTAAAATATCATAGATGTTGACAGTTCCTTTACTGTAGATTAGTTTTCAGTTTGTCCTCTGTGGTTTCTGGAAGCTTGACCTGGTCACAGGTAATAAAAGAAGTGGCAGTGTGTGAACCACAGAGCTCCATAGTGGCATCAGGCTTTTTTACCTAGGACTGTGAGTCCGTATGCCTAGCCGCAGATGACATTTCAGCTCAATTCCCCAGTTTTAAATTTTGACAGCTGTTGTATCTGGCTGCCAGGCAGCCAGTAGATTCACATGGCTGATTCATTTTGAAGTGGAGTTTTCTCAGACACAGGGCTGACTTCTCTCTACTCTTTATTTGAACTAAACACAGCCTGGCCCTTTCCTTTTGCACATGACAGCCATTTTAGCTAGCTTGCTTGAAAAAAAAAATGTGAAACCTTTCTACAGAAATATCTAAAAGGAGAGCAAGATCTATCCCAACTTACCTTTGTGATACTTGGCACTGAGTTTAGGTTCCTTGCAAAGCTCGCTGTTCTCAAAGCAACATGGCTTGTAGGGATGCAGGGATGTCCCCAGCAACTGCGGTCATCGTTATTAATGAAGTTCCAAGGGAAGTATAATTCACTGCATAAATGGAGTGCCCGTCGTCTTGTTCTGTGGTTGTGCCATGCCTACCATAGTATGTAAGCATCATACCCTTTACCGGAGCTGATAGTTGTTACAGCAGAAAGGATGCCATTCAGAGTTTCACTCAAATCTTCTGAGTCATGATGAATGGGAGAGGCAACTGCAGCAATTAAGTGAGCTGCTTCCCATGTGGGTTCCCTGTAGATACCCATCCTTGGGAAAATTCTAATGATTATTCTTACCCTGATTTTACTCGATTGCTTGTAATTTAAGTAATTTTTCTTTAAAAGAAACCACAACTGAAAGGTGTTTTAATTAATACACCTTAATTACAGAGGCAAATGTTATGTCAAAAAGATTAAGTTTAGGTAAAACTGCCTGAAGTGTAACTAAAACAATCAAAAAGATGCCCTACTAGTAGTCTTATGCTTAAAAGACTCTGATTCAAGCAGCCCAAGATTTGGCAGAACTTGGTTTTGAACCTTTCATTTTACTTAATAAAAAGGTCTAGAGATTCTTTTTTTTCTTGTTGATAGGCTTTGCAACTTCCGTGTTTTGTCCATACGCTAAAATATATATGTATGTATGCTTGTTAACTATTTTGTATAATTTCCTTAACTCTTATACAAAATGTCTGTTGAAGAGCTCTGAATTTCTCCTTAATGAGTAGTCTTTGAACCATCAGTCAGGACCGTTAATCCTTGTACACCAATAGACCAACAGTGCCAGCCATTATGCTTAAATAATGAGTGGAAGTCACAGTGTACCTTACTCAACAGACATTAAGCTTACCTGAACTCAAAAAAGGCCGTTCATGCCAAAATTGGACTTAGGAACACTAAGTCTAACTAATTTACCCATCTGATAGGGTTCACAGAGATAAAATTACTCAGGTAGATTTTGATTCTGCTGTGTCTGACTTAAATCTAATTGCAAACTTTTAATTTGTGTTTATTTACAATATTCAAGTTCAGATGGATTAATTTTTTTCGCTTGCCGTTCCTGCTAGCACTTTTCACAGTTTTCTCACATGACTGTCTTCTTGCTAGCTTGATAATTATCCTGCTGGGCAGGATGAGAATTTGTGCCTTAGATCCTATCTACATAGAAAAGGCAGACTGCTTTAATGACACTGGTAAAGTTAAACCAGTTGATCTCCTGATACATTCTAAGGTCATGAAAAGGACGATATTTATAACACTATTTCTTTTTAGGTTGTGGATACTCCATGCCAGTTTATCCTGGTGTACTTCTTGACTGCTATAGGTCAAGCAACACAAAAATTGCTTACTGGCCAGGACATGGGTAATAGACTTCTGTCATGACTTTGGAAGAGCTGGAGCTATCTGAAAAGCTGTGGCCCTTGGTTGCTCTCCAGCTGCCCTGGCTGGAGGGATACCTGCCTCACACCCTTTCAGCTGAGCCTCTAGAAAGTCTCCTGGGAATGGTCCCTAATTCCCTGCAGTGAAAACTGTCTGGATTAGCTCACGCTGTGTCCAACAGCACTTTCATCTAAAGAGGACTGACTGTGCCCAAAAGCGTGGAACAGGAAATCTGGCAGGGTCTGTTGACGTGGCTGTTAAATGAACTGGTAATCTCAAGTGTGGAGTAGTAATAAATTAGTATGGCTTTTAATTTCTCGACCCAGTCTAGCTAGATCTGAGAGTGGATGTTTGACTGCTTATTCAGTTTTTCTGTAAACTTAGTGGATACTGGGAGATATCTGGTAGTAATTTCCCATGCTGAAAAAATGTAATTGAAATGACCATGTTCCATTGATTCATTTTAAATATCCCTGAGAGAGTACATGACCCCTTACTGCTTGATAACTTCATTTGCCCAGAAAACATTATTTCAATAATAAGTCAACAATCTGTGAAGTGCTAAGCATGTATCCAACTTTAAAGTCTGTCCTTGTTAACTAAAATAAAACCTGAAAGGTGGTTCATAGTTGTCATGCAGTGGACAAGATGTGATCACTCTAAGTTATAGCACTCATTTTATATTCTTTTAGGCTTTCAAACTATTGCCAGTCCATAGGGCTTAAGATCTTGGAATCCAAAGCATTACCTCCATGTAACTGTAAAGCTGTAATATAGGTATGTATAAAATAAAAAGAATTATGCAAGAGCTTTATGTCTTGCTTTACAACGTGTAATTTATTCATGGCTGAAAATATGCAGTGCTTGTCTTTTGACATGCCCTGTATCTGATGATTTTAGCTGATTTAGTTACGCCAACATAACATTCAGATTTTTGCAATTCTGACCACCATAGCATCCATTTGTGATTGGGACAGATTTCTGGTGGTGACTTATGTAGAGCTCTGTGGTGCTTTACATTAGATTACATAGTAGTTCAGTGAATCAAGGGAATATGGTAGTCAAATTAGGACTTTTTTATTTTTTATAGGGCAAATTTGTGCAGATTGTGCTTATGATTTCTTTGCTATTTAGAAGGTCAGTTTTATATTGGTGAGTTCAAACTTGATCCAGAAAGGCTGTTGATTAACATGTTATGTAGCTTGGACTGAGTTTTATTATTGAAGTATAACATTTTCGGTCTACTAATATGTATTGCAAAGCTGTCATAAAAAGAACCAAAAATTAAGCAGGTAGAAATGGCCAAATATTTGCTGAAACATGAAGCTGGAAAAAGCTAGAAATATGTTAGAAGGAAAAACTACCATCATTGTATGCAAACATAATTTGTAAGTCTTTATGAAAACTATATCCAGTAGAAATATACAGGAATTTTTTATAGGTAGTGGGGATGTGATTTAAATGACTTGCACTGAAAGTATCTTAAAAGATTTTTTCATACTTTCAAAGATAGAACCATTGCTGAGCTTGGATACTTCTGACTTGAGGTAGACAGTGGGGTTTTTTTTGTGGTTTGTGGGGGTTTTTTTGGATTGTTTTTGTTTTTAAATTCAGAGATCTTCCAGATACGTTTTTATTCGATCATAGAGTTCTATTGGAAAACTTAAAAAAAATCAGCTTTGGAAGAAAAAAAATGCACATTGGCATATTTAAAGAGTTATCGAGGGAAAAACAAATCTGTTTGTTAGTTCTTGCTTTCATTGAATACACAGAGGTTGAAAATTCCCAAGTCACTGTTATATCTCATTAAATTGGATGGTGGAAGTTGTATGCATAATCATGTCTTTGAATATAGTGCTGTTAAATAAAAAGACAAGATTACTTCCTCATTAAGAATTTTAGCTGACTACCTCTTCACAAATGTTTTTTTTTTTAATGTAGCATTTTTTCATATTTGTAATTCTTGTGTAAATGAACAGACGGGAATATTTTGCGTGTAAAACTTCAGGATTATTTAGGGAAGGGGTAAATGGTGAGGTTGTGTCCTTGTTGATACTTCCAACATAAGTTTATCAATCCATAATTCACTGCAAATATCACTTAAAAAGTTCCCACCCCCCTGGTCCTGAGTTCTTATGAACAAACATCCCTCTGTCTGCTACTGTAATTTCCTCATTTGACGCAGGGAGGGTTTTTGCGTAGGTGCTGTAGAACCAGGTGATTGCTTTCCTTCCTAGTGGTTTAGATTTAAAAGAAAGAAGAAAATGAATAAGTGCAAGTAATTGAAGATGGGAGAAAGTGATTACTGTCCTTTGCACTATCTTTGTAGGCAGATTGCTCCTTTTTCTGTAGGAAAAAAATATGACCAGTTTTGAGAGGGTTCATTTTTAGATTGACAGTATTTGAATTTGACTCTTCTTTTTCAGATGTTCTGAAGTTCTTTTATCGTCAGTTCTTTTACAATCCTAATTCCTTCCTGGGATCTTCTGTAGTGTTTTTGTCATACAAACCTACACAAGGGATGCGTACAGAATAGCGTTTCACCTGAGCTGCTTTGGGGTTGGGAAAAAAGAAGTTTGCTCTTCTGTTTAGAACAGCTATTACCCCATCTAGCACCTACTGTAAGCAGCTTTCAGGACAAACTAGCATGACTTGGCAACTGATTTACATAGTTGAACATAGCACTGATGCAAAATCTGTGATAGGCTGTCAATATCTGTCAAGACAGAAATAAAAAGTTTGTAACTAAATAGGCTGGGAATGCAGGGGAATAAATGGTTTCTGTGCTTCAGCATATTCATGTGGAAGATACTGT
>WAAD01013773.1:338-12117 GCA_013389945.1 Fregata magnificens
ATCTATATTATGCATCCTTGCACTAAGAAAGGATAAGGGCAGGGGTTCTACTGAAAAAACCCAAAACCACAAACCACAAAAAACCCCAAACCAAACCATACACATCCTGCCCCCCCTCCAAAAAAATGTTCTTCCATAACCAGCAAACTAAGCTAGGTAAATATCAGCTCTCAGACTAAGCATGAGTCATAATATGACCAGTTTGTCAGGTCAAATAGTTCAGAGATGTTCCTAGACTTCTCCCAGCTGCTCAATTCTCACATCACAGTATCTTTAGGTGAAGCTTTCTACCACTTCTGATTGAAAAAACATCCTACTCTGCTGGATGATTTGTGATTACCTCAGTTATATTCTCCTTTATCATCCCCAATACTACAGCAAAGCAGTATATCCATGCAGAAAGTCATGGCTCATATCTTTAGTATAAAATATTGTATTTCTTCTCAGCAAACAAACAACCAGGAATTTATCAGTGTGTGCTCTGCTATCTTTTTTTGGCCTCTCAGACTACCAGGACAACTTCAGTGGAATGGACTTTAATATGCTAAATGTTTCCAGACAAAAAGCTGAAAAGCTGAATAAGATCAGGGGACTGGATGCTTGGTCATTAAAATTAGTTACTTGACAACACTGGGTTCATTTGTGCATCAGTGCCATCTTTGCTGCTATAGCAAAAATGTGAAACAAAATCCAGCGGAACATATATGACATTACTATCTTCAATGCCATATGCCAGGTATAGTGCTTCGATCCTCTTTTCTATATCATAAATACTTAGCAAAACATATGAATATATAAATATAAATATAGATACATAAAAAAGATTGCAGTATCAGTTCCCTCACACACCTGGCCAAAAGTATGGGCCTCCATATAAACAATTTTCTTCCTGGGAAGTGAATAAATTAAATTTATCAGAACTGCCTAAGAAATACTGAAGCCTGTCTCTTCCTCAAAAATCCCAATTAGTCTAATTTAATGTTACAGCCCTAACACCATTTTATCCATCCATACAAAATAAAACCATGTGATGCTCTTTTAAGTTGTGATGAAGTGCTATAGCATCAATATGCTAATGTAGTTAGGACTGGAAGTTTCCCTTCTATGAATGAAGAGACTGTCAGCACCAAGCAGCACCCACATACATACCAGGAGTCCTGGTGAAGAGGTGGGCCTGAAGAAAGTCCCTCCCCCTCTCTCTAGCCTAATTCAGCAGAGGGCTCTGGTTGAAGTACAGCTGATACAGACAGCTGGGAATTACCAGAAAGGTGTTCTCAAACAAGGATTCTTTGGTTATGGAATCTGTTATCCCCGACTGTCTGAAGTGGCTCACATTTGATGACTGACTTCATCTGCTTGTAGAGGCTATTTTTTGCCACTAGGAATTTTAAGGGAGGAAAGCTGGAATTTAAACTTTCCTACCTTAGTAGAAACAGGTTTTCTTAAATAGCACTACAAACTGATTATGTTAATTGCAGCATGTTCATAATAGTTTTGCTAGACTGCATACATTGTCAAATAGGTTTAATAAACAAGCAGATATGCAAGATAAATAAGTGCACAAAAATATTAGAGGCAAGAGTTTTTTCACCCCACCAGCAGTGGTGGTAGCAGCTATAACCACCAGGGTCACCACCAGGGCCAGGATCTAAGGTAGATACCATCACTGACAGGAATATTGGTGTTCCCGACTCAATTTTAGGATGCAGCTGTACATACATCAATTTGGAAAACCTAATTTCAAGAATGGTGATAAATTTAACTACTGTGAGAAAAATAAATCGTATAGCTGAGTATACAAAACTATCAAGATGTAGGCGGAAAACAAGATGCGTATATACTTGGAAGTGTTGGAACTGTTACTGTATCCAAGAGCTTCCTATCTTAGGAACCCTTCTATTGTGGGTTGGTTTGGTTGGTTGGTGGGTTTTTTTGGGTTTTTTGGTTTTGGTTTTGTTTGGTGTTTTGGTTTTGGTTTTGTTTTTTTTTTTAAATTCAGAAGATCTACCCAGAAGTTAGTGTGCACTCTTGGATTCTCCATAATTTTTCATTCATGGCTTAAGATTATGGAGTTACTTTATAATTTGAGACTCTTCTCACACATGGCAAGCAAGAAATAAGCATGCAAAAGGAATGTTACATTATCTTCTTCTATCTCTAGGAAAAAAAATGCAACAGAAAAGTGTGAAAGCACCACTATTATGTGTTAATGAGATACAGGTCAAGGTATTTCATAATTAGCTCTCCCAGAGAGGACTTCAAACAGGAACGCATAACTAAGCATATCTCAATGAAGTAAAGCAGTAGCAGTGTTCACACTGAATGCTTGCTCTGTAAGCTATTCTTACAGTGCTCCAAACAGGACTTCAGAACTGAATCCTCCTCTTAAAAGTATACGACAGAGATACTAGATGATGTCTCAGCTTGTATCATTTACAAAATGGAAAACAAATTACAAAGTGGTATTGACTTGATTTGTTTTCATGTATTCCTACCTCGCAACTGCAATGCCTTCACAGTCCTCTTCAAAAAACAAACAAAAAAATCTCTTAACAGTCCAACTCTGAATTATGTTCATCTCCTCCTTCATTGATCAGTGCGATGTACCCAAATGTAATTTTCTTTGCCCTTTTGAGAAAAAAAGTAACCCCCAGGCTTCAAAACAAGTTATCTCACCTTTATTTCTGACACATCTTCCTCCTCACACATCCATCTCTTTACTTGTCCTGTTGTCCGTTAAAACTTGTATGCCTTAAAACCTTCCACTTTCCATCTTCCTAAAATAATACTCCTCTAGCAGCTGAACAGTGTGTGCCAGAACAGCACATTGTCATTACAACAAACAAAACCCCTTTCTATGACACCAAAAATCAGTTTGTAAACTTATGGCAAGACAGGACGCATCGACAGAATATTCAAGCTTGAAAAAACAAAAAGTACATCCCAAATAAGGAAGGAAAACACTCATGAAAAAATATATACAGCAAAATATTAAGCAGTGATGTTCTAAGCTAGGAGCAGTAATTCATCTTTTCACTGTTAAGAGTCAAAGAAAGACAGCATGGATAGTTACTGTATATTCTTAATGAATTTACCCTATCATTTAGCGAGGTCCAGGTTTTTGGTAATGAAAAACACATCACAATGTCTAGATGCAGTTCATACTTCTAGCAGGGAGTCCTTTGCATTTCAAAAGTCACAGCAGAATCTTCTATATAGGAAGCTTTTCAGAGATGTCCTTCAAGGCAAGAGCTGAAAGTAATATGATAAATGGAAGGGTAATGCCAGAATAGTCCAGAATGAAAGCATTTGCCTGTCAGGGCAAGTGGTGAGAAGCAGGTCTTGTTGCAGAAAAAGTTAATGCATTGCATTATTTTATACTGTGGCCCTCTGAAGGACGTGGCACAGTGTGAAGAAACATACGTTGTGCCAAAAAGAAATTCCGTACTTCTAAAGACCAGTATGAATTACATGTGACATCTTTGCTTATTTCAGCTCCTATGTAAACATTAATGTCTGTGATACATACATGAAGCTGGGGATACCTACTATAACGTACCAGAAAAAGGAAAATATTCTACTGTGCTCTGCTTCTGCAACAGCACAGATTACAGAACAGTCTGATTACTGTTACCACTGCAATTTAATAAGCCTACCTCCTGAATGTAGCAACAATGCTCTTAACCCCAAAATATTTTAGTAATTTTATTAAAATGAACTATTGTACAATAACCATATAGATATATCTGAAACATCCTGTAAAACCATCGCTGACTGTGGACCCACATTTCTTTGTGAAGATTAAAGGTGAGAAGAGGACTATTAATACATGTGGAGAACATATTTTTCTCATTTAAGTGAATTCTGAGCTTCTTTTCTGAAAACAAGAGTAAATCATGCAATGAACTAATTCATGCAAGAAGAGACAAAGAATGCTAATAGAATTTATTCATTAAAAAATTACTACAAAATTGCTTATACAACTTTTCCAGTTTCAAAAAATAATTTTAAATACTGTGATGGAGATTTTCCCAGTAGTACGTGGTTTCCATAAATATTTTGAACACTCTTCTTTTCCTCCCAACCTTTTTTAATCATTATGGCTCTAAACCCCAAATTTAGTTTCTCAGAAGGCCAAATTAAATTACCTTTTGATGGCTGAAAGTTGGCATATGCGACACAAGCTGTGCTTCATTCAAGTCCTCAGTCAGCTTGGGTACTTGTACTATTTTCATTATCCTAGCCTCTACAGTAAAACCCCCCAAACTCAGGGCTCTTAGTGCTAAATAGTCTACAGACCAAAGGAGCTTACAGTTCTAGTAAATGAAAGCCACTTGCCATGGTTTGACCTACCTGGAATGTCAGTAAGGCTATCTTATCACAGAGGTGAAGGAGTGAATGGAAATAGAAACTACGGAAATATGACTAGGTCAGTAATGGAGTGCAGGTGATGCTTTGATTGAAAGGTCCTGCTGCTTGCAGGTTGATGAATATCTGGCTTCAGAAAAGTACATAACTGAATTAACAAAAATTAAAGGAAGTAAAATGCAGTCTGCAGACACATCAAAATTGTTCCGAGATACAGATTTCAGATATACTGTGAATTATAAGAATATTGATGGGATAATTACATGAATGGAAAGAAAAGAAAACACAATTTTCCCCTTTTTTGGTGTTCCATGCACTGCATTCTCACTGGTGCAATATACATAGCATTGTGCATGAAGCAATACTAATAGCAAACAGTCAATAGCCACTCATCTGTGAGCTGTTTAATAGAACCAGGGCTGCACAGACTCCAAACTAATTTAGGTCTGAGGCAGTTTAGGTCCAGATAGAACCTTAATCCAGAAGAGCTGCGCCAGTGCAGACCTCTGTCTCATCTTTAGGCCAAGTGCCTTTACGTCCACTGTTGTGGTCACCAAAATCTTCTTTCATTGCTCCATTAAGCCCTCAGCGTATATTCTTATGGCTTAATTTACCTGTTTCCTGTGGCTTTGCTTACTGAGGTTGTTGCAATCCTTCCTCTTCCCTATCCCAAGTTACCCTAGGTAATTAAGAGCTGATTATATATCAAGACATGATTGGTTCTGGCAGCAAAAAAGGGTTCATATAGTTGTATTTTTTTCTGGGAAGTGAACTGTCTCAAATCCTGAGTCTAATGTCACAAATCTGCATGTGCTACTATGCTAGAAACTTCTGCTATGACAATTTATATTCAAGCAAATCACAGATGGATTAAGCTAAAAAAACCCCATAGTATTGCTCCACTTAAAAACTAGAGGAATTCAGAAAAGTAGGTGATAAATAGAGGAAACTAGTTATTTACAGTGTGAGTTCTTGTAAGGAAGTTCCTCTGAACCAACACAGATGTCTGTGAGCTAATTGATCAGACTCACATTGTAGACAGAGAAACAAGCACTGTTTTGCATGGTTTGACTCACCCAAGACAGACTGCTAAAACAGGTCAGATGACAAGTATCCTAAAGAGACTTACTTATACCTAAGGACTCCTAAGGACTATAGAGAGAGCCCAGAATGACTAACACAAACATAGCCATCTAAAATAATCTGAGAGGAGTTTGCTTGTGTGTTGCATATGCTATTTGCACCTGTATACATGCTCTTGGAATACACCACCAGTGAACACGGATACTTGCTCCTCTGTCATTTAGGGATGCAAACGAATCTACATACATGAAAATTTTGCAGAGGATGACCAAAACTGTTTCATTCCAATCAGTATATTCAAATCTCAGATCCAAAAATCTTCTAAGAGAGTAAGATTACAATTTCTGACACTGTAGTCTAATAAAAAAAGGCCTTTTTTTTTTTTTCAATTTTTGAAGAATTTTCTTCAAAATTTTTTTTTTTTTTAATCTGCTAATCAAGCAGGTAAGTAAAGAGGGTGAAGTCAGTGTATTTCTCACATGATCAGCCACTCAAAACCAGCGCTTGCTGCAGTTTGTGTACCTGGCTGCTCACCAGGAAACTTGCACTGGAAATGGCAAAATGAGAAAACATTTCCTCCTCTTCCCCTCTCAAGCTCAGGACCTTAGTGCTATAAAAAGAGAATTCACTGAATGTGAAGGAATATCAATAAAGCGTGATGAATATTAATATAGTGTGACAAATATCAAGACTGCTTAATTCCTTTGTCATTCTCAACAGCCAGTCTCCTCAGGACTCACTAATCGAGGAATGACAATATTGTCATCTAAGACTGTTTTTCAAACTAAAGCTGGCTACTAATTGGATATAATTCAATTAACTTGCAATCTCAGTCCCCCTTTAATCCCCATGCTGTTTTGATACACATAACCCCAAATACATGATTGCTACTTGGAAACACTTTGCTTCATCTAACAGACACACCTTGCAATTCAGGAAGTTGGCTGTTCAGTGGCCACTTTTTAATAGAACCACATAAAAGATTTAACGTGCATGATCTTTAATAGGTGCCTTTAGAATCACAAATATAGATCAAGATCAATTTATTTGCTTATTAAAGCCTCTGAACATTGATTGAAAGTAAAGCATGTGCCTAGAAACAATGAGCCAGACACCCAAAATGACTGCTTTACTGACTTAGATAAGTATTTTAGAACAATTTATTGATTTAAAACTACTTTTCACAGCAACAAAAGAAAATCATATTATTTTGAAGAACTTGCAAAAGATTAGAGTTTAATTTTTACGTTCTGTACACAGACAATATTTAATCTGTTTAAAATTAAACTCAGAAGATCAATCAGATAGGATTTTGAAGGGCTCAGACATTGCAAGTAGTTTAGCATTATACTTGCAAGAGATATAGCCATTTGTTTAACCACACAGATATCATTTAGTCTATAACTTAAACAAGCATTGATAAAGTTTTTTTTATAAAAAGATGCTATCAGCAAAACAAACACAGTATTTTGTACTACTTCAAAGCTTATTTATAATGTGTTTAGAAATATTCAGTGGAAACAGGAAAATAATGTCTTGATTTTCTAAACTTCACAACATCTGCTTTTACTTACTTGCAGCATTGTAAAGTTCTCCAGATTTCAAATGGGTAACTTTTTTCTTTTGTCTGGTCCCAAATTTGAAAGTGTTCACATTTTTTTTACCCCACACAATTTTCCATTTTTCACTTATGACTACAGCCATATGAAAACCTCTGCAGCCTTCTAACAGTGGTAAATACTAGTTAACATAACTTACATTTTAAATAAGCACATTAGAAACCTGCTGGAAATTACTCTTCCTCAGAAGACTAAAATTCCTACATCTTCATAATTTCCCAGTGTACATAGGTAACTAACTCTTTTTAACCAGATACCATGCTGTTTATTCATACCACTGTCTCCCAGTTGGACATAACCTGCAGAAAACATTCTTTTTGACAAATGCAATTCTTCCCACTGGCTTTGTGGAAGTGACTACAGCCTTCTACAACCAAAGGATTTCTCCTTTAACATTTTTTCCATCTATAAGGATTCAACCTGTAATCCTAGATATTAAGATGTAACAAACGCATCTATACCACTTTTAACGGTTCACCATGAACTGTTTGAAGACACACTATCATATATAGATTTGATTCTCCTCCACTATGTAAAATTAAACCTGTCGGTGATTTAGTGAGAAGTCATATCTGAAGCCTTCAAGTACATGATCATATAGTAGTTGATAAATACACAGTAACATCATAGGTAACTTCCTCTACCACCTTAGATTAGAAGTAGA
The DNA here is from genome assembly GCA_013389945.1 of Fregata magnificens. Classification (NCBI taxonomy): domain Eukaryota; kingdom Metazoa; phylum Chordata; class Aves; order Suliformes; family Fregatidae; genus Fregata; species Fregata magnificens. The sequence continues at coordinate 8,073 of WAAD01013773.1, forward strand.
CAAGCTACTCCTGCTCATGAGTTACTTTCTGGCCGCGCCTAGGCTAATAAACTGGGTGCCTATTAGCAGAACATTTCATGTTACCATGTACCTTGGTCTCCTGATCACCCAGATCAGGCTGATCAGCTATTGCATGGTCTGGCTCCCACCTGGCCTCATACTCAGGTTTCCCTCCCATCAATCAATAGCACCTGGGGGGACAGCAGGAAGGAGAAAAACTGGTGGAAGGCTGGGTCTCAGACTACTGTTGGGATACGTGGCTGCAGGGTGAGGCAGAAGGCTTGGTTTGTGCTCAGGTTTTGCTGCAACATGAGATGAGGTCAGTCAGACATGCCTAGACCCCAGCGGTTGGAAATGCTTCCAGGTCTACTAGCTTAAACATAGCTTCTGTGTGCCTGACAAGCAAAGGCAGTGAAGACCGAAAGATTCCCTGTATAGTCCTTGCAAAAACAAAAGCATGTTTGCTGCTGTGCTGTAAACAGCTGCATAGCACTGATGCTTCTTTTTCTCTTTCTAACTCCATAATAATAAATGCTTAATTTTAATTGTAACTTTCATCTTAAAGCCATTATTTTTCATACCTATGTCTGGAATCACCAGTGAAACATGGGGTTTGCCATTGGCAGCATGGTACATGCAGAGACGTAGACTTTGTAACATATTTACAGTGGAGTGGAGGTGGAACTAGTCTTCTCGATCCGGCCATCTCAGGCTGAATTCATGTATACTGGGTGGTTTTATACCAAATTTGAATCTGCACCCCAAATTCTCCTTTTCAAAGGAGCCAAAAGCTTGACTTGCACACTGGATTCCTTTCGTCTCAACAAAACCTATGAAACATTTGGACTGTTTTTAAACCCCCTTTTGGCAAAAATTGTTTGAAAGTTTTATTTTACAAGTCTTTGCTTAATTACTGCCACACAGTAGTAGACTTAGCAACATCTGTGCAAAGTTCTAAGCAGAATTTTCACACATATATGTACCAATGGGTAGGTTTCATATTTTTGGTGCATGGTTTACCAGGTTAAGATGGTAGCAAGTTACCTGAACACCAAAAATTTTAAAGGGAAAATCCCTGACATGGGATCACTGGCACAATTATTTGAGAGCTAGACCAACACAGCAATTTACACTCAGATCCCCAGGAAGCATTTTAGAGGGCTGTTCCTTTTTGGGTACTCAAATACTGTTAACTTCCATGACTGTCAGGGGAGTCTCCGACCCCAGTTAAGGAAGATATGGGCAAGAGAATTCAAAATTTAGATTCTTAGTTTAGATTCTCAGAAATGCTTCATACTTTCTGCCCAAGACATCTGACAACACACACTAGAATCTACATTTTGGCATGTTACAGGCTACATAGGCAGATGAAGTCTGTTTTTCTGCTGCGTCCTCTATGTGTGATGCTCCAAGATCCCCTATTGCCCACCCATCTATGGACTTCACTTCTCCATCCACAACTCATCAGCTTGAAATCTTTTATAGCAAAGAGAGTGTGGCTACTCAAGACTAATTGTAATGCTTGAGGCACTTCTCCAAAAACAAGGAGGTGTGGAATTAATTTCTAGATCCAGTAGTTTCAGCATTTTTTAATACATGTTGTAACACAAATTCCCATTAAAACAGGAACTCGTGACTCTTGACAACATATCAATGTGCCTCAGTTATGAGGCTAAAAGGCCATACTCTTCTGTGTTCATCCTCTTTGGCCAAAGTCCAGCTGTCTGAAGCTGCCAGAAGTTCCTAGTTCCTCAGTAGGTGCAAGAGAGAGAGAAATCTCATCCTCTGCATTTTCACTTAGATGGGTTCCCTGTTCTGTTTATTGGGAATAAAAGTACCTGTTTCAGAGATGTGGATTCTGCCCTCAGAGCATAGCACTGGCTTACTTTGCAGATATGGGCCCTTCTTTGTCAGCCAGTTACATAGCAAATAATTAGTGTCAGGTATTTGAAGAAAACTAGCTGTGGAATCAACTGCTTGACTTCAGCTACGTATACGGTGCCTGTTCAAGCCAGTGGGGGCAGGAAAAAAGAAAAAAAAAAAAAAAATTGAGTGAGCAGTCACAGTCTTGGTAGTCTCGTCAATGTCTCTCCTCCACAACGAAGTAGGTGACAGAAGTCCTCTTCTCACTACCTCAGTGTATACCAGGCTGTACTTGAAGACCCCAATTCAGCTCAACCCCTGTGGTGCCAGAGGGGGATTTGTTGTCCTCATGTAAGTAAAATGATGTCCTTTGATAGCTTTTGCAGGGTGTCAGAAGACTCACGGGAAACTTCTTAAAGCAGAGAAAACAGCTCATTGACTGAAATGTGCTCTTCAGGCATCTTCCCCTTTCTATACCGTAGGTGTTGCCAGAAATAGCCCTGATTCTCCAGTTTTAGCTCTGGCTCAACACATGGCATACTAACTAGCCAGCACAGTAGTGACCTTTAAAAACTCACCCCTCTGATATTATTAATCAGCCTTCTTACTCCTCAGATAAGTTACAGGTGTGGACTTACACAGGTAGGAATTAACTCAAAAGGCTGAAGGAATGGAGATAACCTGGGATTTCAGGAACATAAGTTATCAAGTTCTAAGCTTCAGGGAGACTGACGGGGACAGCTCAAAACTGCTAATGCTTCAACTTATGATAAGGCCTCCTTGTGCCACGCATTGCTCTGGAGCGTGGCACCTGTAGCTGCCACTAAAGATTTCTGGACCCCAACCTCAGCTGACCATCGCAAGAAGTCCAGCTCCATTTTCCTCCACCTGCCCATATGAACTGCTCTCTACATTGGTCCATGCAGAGAAGAGAAGAAATGGTGAGGAAGGAGGGAGCCGAAAAACTCCAGCATCCAGCAGAACACCCGTGTAGACAGAAGTAGAAGGTAAGGGATGGTAGGTAGAGAGTAAGATGTGGAGCACAGTTTATCTCAGCTTTGAAAAACTGTTAGTTCATTAAAGGATGGAACAATCAACCATAAGAACCTTCTCTACCAGACAACTAGTGGGACATACCTCTTAAAAGCCCCATGATCTTTGTGATGGACCTTGAGAAGGGTAGAAACAGACCAGTTTTCCCACTGTATGGCCCTTCCAAAACTTCCTTTCTCTCCCATCTGTATCTAATATCCCATTCTAACTGGCTGTACAAATGCTAAAACAGCCACAGAGCAGAACAGCAGCTGAACTAGCAAGAGAAGCCAGAAAATTCAACTTGCAGTCCTCTGCATTTATTATTAGTCAAGCCTCTTTAGTCAAATAAACCATGTAAATGAACGTGAACAAACTGTGTCCTCTTCATCATTTGTTTGTTCATTATGTGCAAGGAAGGGGATGCCTAATCACTACTGTCACCAACTACTTGTGGCTGGTCAAGTTCAATAATGAACCACTTGATAGTCCTTGTGGGGAAAATAAAGCTCCCTGGATAGCAAGAACTTTTGATTTTGTGTTACTGCACTTATTTATTGGTAAAATAAAATCTCAGATTTTTACTCAAAACAAGCATAGAATAAGCAACTGATAATTTGTTTTCCATGCTTGAGTTTGATGACTCTATAATCCTTGCTTCTTTTATACTGGCATCACAATCACAAAACATTAGTAATTCAACTCAAGTTTGTATTTGGAGCCTCTCTCAGGATGGAACTCCAAAGCTTAAATAATGGGTAACCATTCTTCTGCCAAATCTGTTGCTCCCCGTTCCCTACCACCCCTAGGCAAGGGTAAAAGACGGAGTTAATTTTTAAAATTAAACAAAAAATACTTGGTCATTTAGTTTCAGTTTCTTCTGGCATTGCTATCTTGTGGGTACTATATCAAGCCATGAAAAAATAAACAAAAGGGAGCTGAACATTTCAAACACTGTCAGTGAACTTTTTTCCAGTTCAGTGAGGTTAATAGGCCTTTTAATTTACAAATTCATAAGAATAGGATTATATTTGGTTAATATGTTCTTTATATACTCATAGAAGTCTTATTACCAGAAATAGAAAGTAGTTACTCATGACAGAGTCAAGATTAGTTGTTATTAACAGAAAAGTCACATTCAAACAGACTT
>WAAD01013781.1:3923-20411 GCA_013389945.1 Fregata magnificens
TTTTAAAAGAAATATGAAATAAAAAAGTACTACAACAAATGCACAGATTAGCACAATTTTGAACTACAGATCAAGTTTGAAATACAAGAAAATACAGGAAAGTTGTATTTCAGGTTTGGTTTAGTCTGTTTGTACATAAAGATTTATCCAGTTAACAAAAACAGTCTTTAAGAGTTTTAGATGGCTTTACTTCTTTGAAGCTGACAAAGCTGTGGACTTTGCTAAATCAGTTTTCTTAACAGAACTAATCTGCCAGAAAATAAAAGAGAAGGAACAGAAGCAGAAAAAACTTTTTCTACAGTCTTCACCAGCTGAGCATGCTGTGACAGAGTGCAGTCTGGATAGCACTGAGGAGGGCATTTAGAGAAAAGGTAAGGGAGTGCCATTAATACTTCAGAATACTTCGACAGGTGGAGAAGCGGAGCCAGGCATCACAGGAAAAGAACATTGCCAATCTTTGAGGCTAGTTAATTATACCAGCTTCTTTTATGAACAAATACCATGCACAGGGTTTCTTGTTTGCTTTTAAAGCCAGTTAGCAGAAGCAGCAGTTCTGTTTTATTTTGTGTGTTCCAATCTAGCTTATTAGATTCATAACATTAAAAACATAGGTATTAGAACTCCAGATTCCTTAGGCGAAAACAAAATGAGAGTGCATCAAAGCTTGATGGCTAAGGTGTTTCATAATGTGAATTGCTACATCACTCTGTCAGATCAAACTAAGTAATGACTTACACCGGTAATGACTAGTTGCCATTGTCTGACAATTATTTTCTGACCTGCATGAAATAAATCATTAGTGGATAGGTGCTACTGCAGAAACACATTTTTTTTAATATATGGTGGCAAGCTTAGAATAGGGAGTGGAGCTGGAATAGACATGGCAAATGACCTCTCCCCATGACCTTAGATGTGATCTTAACTGAAGAGGGTTGGGGAGTGTGATGGTGGAACATAATCGTGTTCCACCTGCGTTATGGGAAGATGAGAAGAAACAAAATTTTCCAATGCTCACTCTTGTGCCTTCATGTCATGAAAATCCTGACTCTCTAAGAAAAGAGAAGCTGATACTGTGTATCAAGACTGCATATTCTACTACAAACTCAATTACACAGACTTGTAACTGTGCTTTCTCAGCCTTGAAAAGACAGGAGAGGAGGGACAAACAAGGCTACAAGGGACATTCAACACCTTGACCCTTTTTCATCTTGTATATCTTTGATGATATGGAGGTCAAGGCCTGGATTGGAAGGACAGTACATCTCACCTCACAAGCTCTTCCAGTCCTTGATGTTTATTTTGGGCTTCCTAAAGTCTCTCTATACATTATCTTTACACTGTGATTTTGGCGGTTTTGAATGAACAATAATCAGCTTAGAAGCAGATGGGGTACTTGTCAAAAAATGGCAGGGGGAGAAAAGCCTCAGGGATGCTTGCAGTATTCAACAACAGTGTGAGCTAACATTTCAGAAAAACAAACCAGTCTTCCTATTGTTTCATGAGCCTTATCAAAATCTGCAGTAAGTCAACTTTCAGGCATTTTACAAGTCCCATAAGCAAAAACACATCCACATAGCTCCTTTGCAACAGCCCATGAATTAAAAAAATAACCAAAGAAATGTGTGATATGTTTATACAACAGCTATGTTAACTGTTCTGTGTCTTCTAACATTTTCCAATATTCATTGTGCTAACAACCCATTTTAATTAAGGGAACTTTGATACTAGGTTATGCCATGGATGGTTTTAAAGTTACGTTAAGACCGGTGTTATCAAGCAGGCTGATCCACCAAGTATTTTTAGCTCTGAATTTTGAGGAAGAGTTATTATTTGAGAAACTTGTCTGACTTGTCATTTGAGAGTGTGTGATTGGGAATACTGTTTTGTAGTGAGCTTATTAATTAAACATCTGATGGTCAGAGCATGCCAGGGTAACCTATTTGATCAGTTCACAGAGAAGAACATTTGAAAAGGTCTTGTAAAAAATGCATTATTGTTTTAAAAGCTTCATGAACTTGATTTTCTGAGCAAAACACTATAAATTGTATTCATTACAGCTGTGTTCAGCCTATCAGGACATTGAAAAAAGCCTTCAGAGCAATTGATGTCAGTCAGAGTGGATTTGTGTCTTTGGATTACTTGAAGTCAGTCATAAATGTCTTTATATTTCCTTTGCCAAATGAAACTTCTCAAGAGCTAATGAATAGGTAAGAATCATATTATTTTCTTAGGGGACATTTTTTAGCGCTGCTGCCTTATAACTTTATTATTGTTTTTTGTGACTACCATCATTAATTCATCTTAGTTGTGCCTGTGTTCCGGTATGTATGGCACAGTATGTTATAGCTGGGTATAAAACCAAGTTTTTTGCAGTAAGGTATATAGGTTTAATGGAGTAGAAGTTTTAGGTTACTGCTTTCTTACTTCTATTTGCTCACAAATTTGTATTTAATTTCCTAAAGGGAGCATTACTTTCTGGCATTCAAACAACTAGTGATGTGGGATGGTGTGAATTTGCTGGAAGAGCAGCTTCACGACTGTTAGCACCATATTTGCATGGTGACAGTGTGACTCTACAAGCCTCTCCTTTTAAAATATGCTGGTGTGGCAAGGAAAAGAAAGGAAGAAGTGAAACTAAAGTGAATGAATGAACTAATGCCGGAAGCTTTCACTCTGCACTGCTCATTGTCAGTCACTGAAAAAGATAACTGAAGGGACACTTCTGTGCTGCATAATAAAGCCATTTCATACGTGGAAAGTTGAATTTAAACTAAAATGAGGCAAAAATCTTTTGAACGTAGATTTTGACATTATAAATATTTTTATTAAAACTGCTGTGAAGGTTGAGAAATCATGCCGACTACTAGATTCACGTCAATGTACTATTTTACTTTAACCAGGCAGCTTTGTAGCATTATGACCAAAACTCAAATCATCTTGTGGGCAGTATAGAGTAGAGAAGATAAATGGATAGGAAACATTTTCCAGCCCAGCCTCAAGGATCTCAGCAGACAGAGTTTAGGCCACAGGACATTTTCCAAAATATCATTTCCTGGACATGATCACTTCAGCATACGCTGACTAGCTTCCTAAACTCATATTTCCTTTTCAAAGCCAAAATAGCATGGGAATGGATGTTTTTGTGGCTTTTGGTTAAATCTAGACCACAATATCTCATGATTAAACTTTTGTACTCAAAAACCAAAAACTGTGAGAAGAAAACTGCCAGAATATACTTTATCTTGTTGGCAATAGTGCCAAGGGCATATGGCCAGTCAAAGAGAAAGGAAGAACAGCTTAACTCTTGCACAGCATTTTTACTCCAAAATGTCGCTTAAGCTTACAACAACAGGACAAGGCACCCAAATCATACAGTGTGGGGAGGTCAGTAACCAGATCATGCATTACTGCTTAATGATTCCACAAGTTATAGTTTTATCTATTTAAATTGTTGGAAGAATAGAATCATCCATGTAAATAATCAGTTGAGTTTGTTTTTTCTTTATATGCACTATTTAGCTGTAAAGAGCTCAGTGCAGATACACGTTTTACAGCAGCAGGTGCTGTATGAGTGTCATCTGCAGTAACCATATTGCTTTGTGCATTCAGCAGATAAATCTGATTTGCTTCTAGTCATTCACAGTGTGATATAACAATGATCAACTATTACTTTGTCAAAAAATCGCTATTATAGGTTTTTTTCAATTCATGCCACTTGCTAGTTTAAATCTTGAAGTAAATCTTGCTCTTAAGAGCAGTTGCATAATGGAAAGATTTCTGCATGTATTCTTCCACTGGAGCTTTCTCTAGCATCTGAACAACATAGTGACATTTTAATGATGCTGTAAACAGAAATGTTCAAGCCTATGTATGCCATATCTCTTAGGTGATATTTCTCAGATAATGTAATTCAAAAGCTCCACCAGGTGAATGGAACAACAGCAAAAGTTCCTCATAGTCATCTAATTCTAATAATGAAGTAACTTAATTGTAGCTGATAACAAATGTAATAGTAATTGATGGGCAAGTGACATGATTTCAAGGTTTTTAAGATTCTATTTAAATAATATGACATGAGATGTGCCAGGGAGCTGTTTATAAGAAATAATACATGACAGCGTTTTATGGTTGTTTGAGGTATTTACATCTCATGGGCTCCTGATATAAAATTCAGGGCCCATTGAAGTTGATGCAATTTTGCCTTAGACTTCAGCTAGGATTTAATCTTTGACTGGTTTAGGACCAGATTACCCATGCACTTATCTCTCAGTATATGTCCCCACTGCAGCAAGATCAAATACATCAGAGGCAGACCGTTGAGGTATACTTCATTCAAAGGACATCACTCATCTGAGTCCCAAATTCCCTGAATTCCATCACTTCTACTCTTGAAAATTCTTTCACTTAGAAGTAAAACATCATGAACTTGAGGTTATATAAAGAGTTGCATAAACTGAAGGAATTAATTTCACAGTATTTCAGCATTCCCACTTGAGAAATATTTTGGTTATGTTTTGGAGCTTTGCTGTAGATGGTGTCCCTTCACAGGTTGAGGGGTGTGAGTGAAGGGTATTCTTGTTGATGGTTGGGAGCAAATCATACATGACCAGTATGAAGGCTTTCCCAACAGAGGGCCTAACTTCTAAGACTCTTTGCTAGTCGCTGCCGGCATTTCTGATTGGTGACTTTTATTTGTGGTATGAGGTAAATCATTGTGCTCAGTTGGCCAGGACTTTGGTGAACATAATATCAGTTAAAAACACAAGGACAGTTTTCAGCAGCAGAGGTAGTTTTAAACTTTTTGTGTTACCCTCATGCTTCATTTCTTTAATTTATGGTTTGTCTAAAAGTACCAGATGCTAAGGCACTGATGGTTAAAAGTTTCTCAATCAGTAGTATTTTGTAAAGGATCGCTACAAGGTGATATATCACATGGTTTTACCAGGTATCCATGTTGTTACAGCTCTAATCAGCCAATTCTTTTGGAAGTATACTCTTTTCTGCTTGGACAAAACCATAAGCATACTTCCAAAAAGCCATACAGAATTTATTTTTATTACTTTAATAAGTTAGCTGGCCTACTATAGTAGATAAAATGCTGGATTACCACTCACAAAAGATGTGCATTTTTTCTGGCCCTACAGTGGAACAATCTTTCTATGCCTCAGCTATTCTACCTGTGGCATTTAAATATTCTACTTATTGCTGTTCTAGCACAGCTTGAAATCTGAGGGCCAGTATTATAAGTATAAAGAGGGATTGTTTTGAAATTAAAAAAATAATCCATAGTCCTTCCTCAGTTTTTATTCCCACTGATTTATCTTTGTCTAAATAGGGCTTTCTTCAACTTGATCCATGAAACTTAGTGCTGGGGAGTTCTGCCCTGCTCCAGCCCCCATGAGGGCCTGATTCATCCCTTTCCATGATAAAACCTGCAAGAGAAAAGTGCTGTGTTGGCCAGCCACAGGCAGAACTGGAAGAGCTCCACAATGCATTACCCATCTGCAGAACATGGGAAAACCACTGCATCTTGTGGACTGATCAATGGCACCACAAATCCTAGCTAGTAATGCCGGACCTTCACACATCTGCATTAGTATTTCTTCCTAAGTTCCCTTCAGCTCCTAGGATTTTGACAATTGTCACTGCTGAAGTCTGAGAGGCGATTGTAGGGCTTCTGAGCAAGAAGGTGGAAGTGGAGAGATCTGTTGCTCTGATTGATGCAGCTTTGGCTCGTTGCTCATTTTCAGTGCAGAACTGCTTTCTATAGTGCGATTTGAGTGATTTAGTAGACCATAGGCATTTGAGTGTGAAGGGATCTCAGTTGGGGGCTCAAAATAACAGTTGTTATCTTGGCCTTAATTTTAAAGATCATCTGTTATCTCATACTGTTTGTTTCGTATTCATTTATCCAAGACAATAATCAGATATGAAATGTCTATCCTTCCCACAGCTTTTTTTTAATAACCGATCCCTCAATAGTATTGTTGGCAAAGCCCTTCCCTGCAGGGAATGAAATGGCTCCCCTGGTGAAATCTGAATGCCAGCACTGCCTCTGTCTTCATTTACCTTGAGTCTTTGGGGCTTGGCCTTTCCCAGCCCCTCTTCTGGGCTCTGGTGCAATTGTGCTGCTTGTGCAGTGGGAGACGCTCAGCCCTTGAGCCACTGAGCCGTGGTGCGTGCGTGCTACTCACAGGCAGGACCACTGTAAAAAGTCAGGTTGTCTCCCTGCTCATTAAATACCCCATGTTGTCAGGTTGCGGTCGACCAAAGCCTGAATGCTGTGATTCTTGTAACTTTTGGTTTTTAGCTTTGTTGGCTGAGCTTGAGAAACTGCTGGGTAGTCCAAAACCTGGAGGTTTTTGTAAAAGATCCAGGAAGTCTTGCATACCTCTGACTGCATTTGGTAATTTTTTAGCTTTGTCCTATGCATCCTGCATTAGCAAATGCTCTAAACACCATCTGCCACGATTTTAAGGAGCATTAGGAGTTTTAAAAGCTTTTCAGAGATGACTAGAGTAGCGAGTCAGCACGTTTCTGATAATATGTGAGGGATGTAATTGCCTACAAAACACCATCTGAAGTAGGAGTACATTTAGCCATGCTCATTGGAGCTTTCTGCAGTACTGTTGAAACTGAATAGGAGATATGCCAATGGTGTGGGGGGTCATGGGATCAGGTCCTTATTGATTTTAAAGTAATTATATTCATGGAATATGATACCAGTTAACTTCCCAGGATTTTTAACATAGTTTAACACTTCCAGTACTCTCGAAGTTTTCAAATTTGGATACAATGAACATCATAACATTTAAGAAAACTAACAAACTGTTTCCCTTAGTTAGTTTCTCTACTGTTATGTGTAAATAATGAGAAGGAATGCATTAAATACTGTCTCATTCTAGACATCTGTAATGTGAATGTCTATGTCTGAACTGCTCTTCCTAGACTCCATTTTATAGTCACTGGAGAGAAACTACGGGCAGGATTCATCTAACCAGTTTTAGATGTCTGCTCTAGGATGAGACGAATCCTGGCCGGAAAGTGCCTGTTTCTCCCCAATGACTATAAAGGGAACTTAGAGTGACTCGCTCAGGTGCAGGCACGTACATTTGATTAGATGAATTCTCACCTGGGGTCTAGTTCTTCCACAGCTGGACATTTGGAATTGAGGAAATAAGCTGGCTCAGTTTACATATTTAGTAACAAAGAAAAGCTATGCAAGCTTGCTTTAATTATGAATGTTGCACACTGATATTATAATGATGATATGATGTTCTAATTCAAAATTCTTCTTGGCATGTAGAGTGTGTTTATAAGAAAATCTTTTAAAACTGTTTTCTTTTTTAAAAATCAGATTTGGACTGGAAGCCACAGGTAAAATTGCTTGGCAACAATTTTTAGAAAAATTCCAGGATCCTGGGAGCACCTCTGAAAACAGGCAGGCAATTCCTATGAGAAAAAACCATAAGTAAGTAGGAAGTTCCATTTTTATGTGAGTAACCTGTGGTATACATATTTATTGAAAATGAGAAGTGTATCCACTTGTTGGTCACCCTTGATTAAATTCAGTTAAAAAATCTTTTGGCAATGCTTTCTCTAAATGCACTCTTATTTTGAATCCTATCAAACCCTGAGTCTTAATGAGGTGATTTATTCTTCCTGCTCTGAGAAGAACATAGTGAGCAAAAGAGGGTGAGACATGAAAGCATTGCAAAGACTGTCTTTTTTCCTCTTGCAGAGTAAATCCAGCTAGAGGACATGAAGCTTTCTGCAGTGACACTGTTCTTCAGAAACTGTGCAGATACATCCAAGATGTTTACCCCTCTTTAAAGCAGGCATTCCTTATGCTTGATGAAGTAAGAGCAATTATTTTTAGGTGTTGCCTTCGTTAAATACTCTTACAGCTAAACATTGTGTCTTGTATCTGCTTCAAAGTAATCTGGTGGTTGCCAGGCTTTGTTTTCTGTTACAGCAGCACACAGAGTCTGTTTTTCAAGTTTCTTTAACATAGATATGTGCAACTGGGGACTAAATAATCTATAACAACCTCTCTGATAAACAAAAATTATTGACCTCCTACAATTTCACTGAAAGTCACGTTGGCCAGTTCTTTAATCATCCCTGTGGCTGCCTTTGAACCCCTGCTAGTTTTTCCTGTATATTTCATGAAATGTTACGACAGAAATGAGAATTGGTGCTTTCATAGAAGTTGCACTGGTACCAGAAAAATAAATAACATAACTTTCCAGATACTACTAAGTGTTCCCCCGTTTCTACATCCAAGGATTGCCTGAGTCCCTTATGCCTAACATCATACTGGCAATTTATTTATGCTTTGATTATATATTATGACTTGCAAATCTTTAAGAATAACTGCTTCTTATAATTAAGATTCCACTTCTATTCTGGTATATTTTCTCCATTTCTCAGTGTAGGACTTTATTAGAAAGCTTATTCTTTGCTTGTGCTTATTCTTCCCAGTCATGCTGTGTCAGTGGTTTGTTCTCTTCATCATTTTACCATTCCGTTTGTCTTTCAGTTATCTATGGTCATCTCCTGTTTTAAAGTTCTGGGGTTTTTTTCAGGTTATTTGTACACATGTGTATGTATATATGGAGAGAGCTGTGTTTACTCTGTTTATACACACACACACACAGACGTATATGTATGTGAGTGCATAAAAAGGATGTATAGCACAGGGCTAAAAATCAGCACCTGCAAGACCTCGTTAGAAACAGACCTACTTGAGAATGGGTTATTACCTACAATTCCATTTGAAGGTTTCTGTTATCTGGTTCTGTTAGCTATCACACTTGTTTGATATCTGCTATTTACATCTGTAGTGTTCTCATTTCTTAGTCAAAATGGCATGCCACTAGGCATAAGTAAGCTATACCGTTGCCACGGGCAGCAGACTGCCCCAGGACAGCAGGCAGGGCCCCAGTGCCCATTTTGCCTCTGCCAGAGTCCTGGACAGCCCTGTTAGTTGCTACTTCCAGGAGAGGGATCCAGATGTGTTAATTTGCATCTGTTGACACCCCTATGTTGACTGGTACCATTAGTTATCTCAGTGTTGGGCGTTATATCCTGATTATGAAGGGTTCATCTCCAAACCTGGCTCTGCATTCCCTCTCCCCACTCTTCCTCCTGCTCAGGGCTGTCTCCGGGCCCAAGTGGATCACCTCCTCTCATTGTCTATTGTCAAGTGTGGTAGCTCCCAGAAAAGCTGATTTCCTTATTGGTGAAATGAAATGCAATACCTACTGGCTTTGACACTTAATGCAGAAGGAATACTATGAAAAATGTTCAGTCTCATGTGATCAATATAAGAAAAGTCTTCTTGGATGTCATATTGTCTTCTCCCACTAGGGTCTGCATAGTAACATTTAGCAAAATCTATTCTCCTGCTCAGCTGCTGTATGTGATAGTTCAAGAGAGCAGTGATCTCATCAGTGAACTCATTAATAATGTACTAAACGTGTGAATTTGTAACTTTCCTAAATATTTATGTAACTGTGTGAGTAGGTTTTCTGCTATTACGAAAAACCCATATAAACCAAGTACAGACATTTCCTCATTTGAAAACAAAATCCCAATCTAGTAGCAGTGCTTTATAATGTGCAAGCTAGAAATATAATGTTCCCTGTAACTATACTACAAATTTGACTTTAAAATGTTGAATCAGATTGATGTTTTATAAAAGGATGAGTGAAGCACCCTTTGTTCTTTTGTGAGTCTTGCAATATTTTGTGATTTACTTTAAAACCCAGACCCTAGAAAAAAAGTTATACAAGTGTTTCAATACAAAGGAGTTAATAATAAAACAACTTCTCTAGCCTCCTAGAATGTTTTCAGAAAAGTTTATCTGTATATTCTGAAACACAGAAACAAAAAGTCATTAAAAATAACTTGAGTGGGCAATATTCAGTATAAATTAGTTGAGCTTTTTTTAAAATTAAAAATTATTATTACTATATATCCTTATTTTTATACATTCAATTATGCGGCATGCGTTGTTTGATATTTCTTATTCTTGATCACATGTGGTGTCCCAGTCACCTAAAGCATTGGCATTTGTGTCATTTGAAGATGTGACATCATAGTTCTTTCAGAGTCATATTGCATCCCCCGCAAATTTAGAAATTTAGAATTGCAGTATCAGGTTGTAATTTTTCACCTGCATTATTTCATTGGTTTTATTTTAGTCTCTTTTTAAAAGAGATTGTTTATCTCAGGGCAGGGAATTCAAGTAGTATTGGAAAGTCTCCTAACTCCAGTTCTTACTTAAATGCATCAGATTCTTAAGAGAAACTGAAATGTTTTCTGTCCTGTGCTGAAACCTGGCATCAGGTAAACTTCAGAGTGTTCCCAGCATTTTAAAAGGTTTAAAGGAATGTAGTTAATGGTTTTAACACTATACAGAAGATATAAAATACTATAAAAATACTACAGAACATGAATACCTATTTAATGTTACATGCTAAAGGAGACCAATTGGTTGTGATTGACATTTAAATTAAAGATAGGCATTAATATGTGCAGGATAAGGCTACACCTTAATCTGAGATAGAGCATTTTGGAAAAGAAGGGGGATGTCAAAAGTGTGTACGTCCAAATACATCGCCTAGCAATGAATATAGATCCCCATGGTACCTGTGCACTCGGGAGAAATTACAGACAAGGCAAATCTCTTTTGATGAAGGGATAAAATCAGCATGATAGGTAAAGTTAATGAGAATCAAACTGTGCAGTAATTATTATAAGCTCATATTATATAATATAAACAGAGAGTGCTATCATGTATTTGTAAAAGGTTTATGTTTGCAGTTTGTCATCGGACAGGTAGACTGTAAGTTATGTGTGACATGACAATGTTGAGCCTACTGTTGCACAGTTCGCTCCAGTTTCAGAAGGAACTTCATCTGTCTTTTTCTAGACTTTGGATTACCTTTTCCTGTTTAGTTCTGGAATATGAGCTTTTGATACAGAACTGCCTATCCTTACCAGCTGTGTGGCCCTCACGATGTACAGAACTATGCTAAAATGCCTTTCTGTCAGTTTTGATGGAATGTCATGATATGTATGTCCCATGCACCAGATTGTGTGATCAGCCCTTTAGTGGACAAGCTGGAATTTTTTTTTTTTTTATTGCTTTGATTTGCTACATATTGCACTTCTTAAATTGTAGACCCTGTATTTCTGAATTGAATGAGCAAATAATAGACTGAAAAAATTAAAGCTCTCAGTCTGGTTGACACAAGCAAAAGGAGCACTGGGGATATCTTCAGAAGTAGTATTGGCATTTTTTATTAGATGATTTTATATAGATGATACATCACAATTCCTTCCTAATATAATTACATAAAAACTGTTCCTTTTAGCTCTGCAGTGTTTCATCTATATACATAAATATATGACCACAAAAAGAAATAATTCACCTAGCAATTTATAGGAAAAGAAATCACTTTCCTACATTGCAGTAGATACTAATAACGCCTACAGCATTCAGGCCATGATTCAGTAAGGCACTTTACTACATGATTTTAATTTGTTTACTGAACTGGAGCATTACTGAATGAAATTGTTAACAAAGGCAGAGGTATTTGAGATGGTGGAAAGACAGGCTGAAGAAAGAACTATTTCATGCCCAACATCTAGAGGCTCCCACAGTGAAAGAGATACATGTAAGAATGGTTATATTTGTACATAACATCATGACTTTTTTGTTGGAAGAGACCAGTACATCCCCACTTACCTCACTGATGCTGG
Organism: Fregata magnificens; assembly: GCA_013389945.1. Classification (NCBI taxonomy): domain Eukaryota; kingdom Metazoa; phylum Chordata; class Aves; order Suliformes; family Fregatidae; genus Fregata; species Fregata magnificens. The sequence goes on from WAAD01013781.1 coordinate 15,696, forward strand.
ACTGACTTAGATAATGATCTGGGCAATAAAATTAAATCCTTTTGAATAAATAAAATTAAACTTGCAAGGTGGCCAAATAAGCAAATGCAATCTGCTTAATAAATCCTGATGTAGTATATCTTAACTTTCCCATATTATCTAAGGTTTGAACAAAATGTAATTTATTTTTATCGTAACAGATATTTCATCTTCATGGGTAAGACCTAGTCATTCTGCACAATTGTTTCTTGTGAAGTACAAGCTATCTTTGTAGCTTCAGTACCAGATTCACTAACTTATTTACTGGGGGAGGTAGGTATATTATCAGGTTTTGCTTCCATATGATTTAATGCAGTGACAACTGTCTCTAAAGAAAATTCAAATAGCAGATAGTAGTTTCACAAGACCATTATCTTTTGATTGCAAAACTTTAAAGTATTTCCCAGACCAACTGATGAAGTAAATAATTGCTCATCCTTTATATTATTACTGCCACCCTGGATCTCTGTGGGGGACTAAAGGGAAACAGAATTTTCTTAGGGTGAATTTTATGAACAGAAAGATATTTGTCTAGTGCTTAGCCAGGAAAACTGAATCACTGAAGGAACTATTTACTCCTAATTTTTCTGTTATTGTTCCAAAGCCTTTATTCCACTCTTTCTTCTTCTTCCCCCCCATTATCTTTCCTCAGGTTTCTTTAGAGAAAATAAAGAAACAATTTTAAAAAAAGTAAAAGTTCAGGAACAAATTTAAAACTATAAAATGCAATAGACAGTCATAGAAAAGAGTTGCTATAAACCCATATTTAAAACTCTCCTACATAAATTATGGATATTACTTGCCATGGGAACTGAGAGAAAAACTATGCCTTAAGTGTAGCAAAATAAAAATATCCTGCTTCTGTTGCATGAACACATCCATTGCCTATTACCTTACAGTCCAAATGAGTGTCCATTGGCATGACAATGTGACAGGACATCAGGCCCCAGATAAAGATTCTCCCTGAGAGCTGATTCAGCCTCATTAGCCAGGTCAAGAATGCCAATAGGCTCAGCCTAGCAGTACAGCTGATTTAAAGGATGCATACTAAGATGCAAAAGAAGCATGAGAAAAGAAAGAGGAAGTCCAAGGACAGTAGGTCTCAAATTTTTGGATTAACACACCACTGTCAACAGTCAGAATTTCTCAAGGCTCACCATGTACTTATAATTGCATCTTTAACTGAAATCTCTGTAATGACCCAAGTGTTTGCACAGCATTTACTCTGGCCTTATGGACCATCATGGCCATGGACCACATCTGCAGCCCTAGAAAAAGCTGTTCTCAAAGATAAAATGTTTAGTTGGGTTTTTGCTTGTTGTTCTGAAGCTAATCATGAAGAAAATCCTGCCACAGATGAATGAGCACTGATAAATGTAGGCTCATGTGCTGTCTATGAATATGCTGAGAGCTATATTAGGATCTAATAACAGAGATCACTTGATGCACTTTTGCATGGACTTAAGGCAGTGGTGGGGGTACAAAATAACAGCAACTTAGACTCAACTTGACTCAACTGAGTCAAGTTCACTCACATCCAGCAGCTATTCAGTCAGACAAAACTTTGTGTGAACACTGATTCCAGACCAGGTAAGGAATGAAATGCAGCTGATAAACTGACCTGAATGTTTTCGTTGTGCAAAGGAAGTTTACATATCCATTCACTTGTAGCACAGTTTACCAGCAAACTAAATAATCTATCCCAAGGTAATGGAAAGTCATTGTAGTTTCATTCCAATAGTTTTAGTCTTCCATCCAGAAAATATTGCAGTTGTATGTTCACTGGGAACTGGAGTAAAAGTACTAGATTCAGTATACACAGACTATTGAAACAGCTACAGAGCTCTCAGTTATTGTAGGTCAGGATGATCTAGTGGTGTAGAACGGCACGTTGGAATCAGCATTACTTTAGTAAATATTCACTCTTTTTTATGCGTGCTTTCTTTCTTTGTCTTAGAAACAAGATGGAAAGATCACAAGAAATTACCTTCATCATGTTTTATGTAACTTGGTATTTCAAATGAAAGATAAAGACTTCCAGGAGTTAATTGAGATAATTGATCCAGAACAGACCGGATACCTTGACTACCGTGAATTTTTAGACTTGTTTGAAGAAAAAGAATCAGTAGTAAGTGTTTGCTTTTAATTCTCTAATCATAACCTCTTTTATAATGGCAGTGGCAAAATGCTGGACTGCGTTTTGGTGACATGTTATGCTCTGCATACAGTTTTTATCTAAGTTAGTACATTCACATTCTTTCCAGCAATGGAATAATCATAATCAGCACTTCTAGACTCTTCTTTCTGAAGCATCAATTGGAAAGCAATCTCACGGTTACTGGAGGTTTTTGAAAACTCCAGCAGAATCACTAGCTCACACATGTGTGTACAGCAGAGGAGGAACAGCGGTAGTACTTTTTACCTTTCAGTTGTCAGATCTGTTTTGCTGATATTTTGCTGTTTCTTGTTTTATCTATTATTCTTTATAATATACATTCATCCAAAACATATGCTATGTTCTATACAGACGTTGCATATTTTCCTGGGTACAGCTTTGACACCTTCTGAATTTGCAGTCATCTTACAATGTTTTCCTTTAGAACCATTCACAGAAGGTACAGAGAGGTTATATACTGAAACCCATAGTCAATATTTCTGTGCAGTATGTCCATTTCCTTTGACAGAAATAAGTCAATACATTTTTGCTTACTGAATTATTCTAAGAAATAACATAAGCCGCAGTTTGTAAATCTACTTCCTAATATTAAGAAGCTGTTCATAATTTTTCATAATTTTCAGTATCAAATCTTTTAGCTTTGCATTAGTATGTCAACTGACTAACTCCATGTTTAGCTTTGTCTTAGGTAGTCTGGATAGCGTTTTTGAGAGATATCAAAAGAGAGCAGTAGTGTCAGGAGAGACACTAGACGCACAAAAAGAAGGTCCCATTGAACAGCCCTGAATTGTGTGCATTGCTTTGAAATGCTTTGATGTTAGGCGCTGAAACAGGCTGCTTTCCACTCTGATGGCTCCAACAATAGCAACATTTGATGCAGCAGCTCAAGTCCCTTCCAGCTGGTTTTGAGTAAAATAATGGTCTGGCTGAAATTCTGGGGCAAACTTTAGTAGTTGTAAAATTAGCATGCTGGGGAAAATGCAAATGCTGACAGTGCCTACATGCACAACTGATGTGCACTCTAAGTGGGATTTACAAATTAAGCTGGTTAGGTTCATATTAGAGATGTACACAGATACCTACCCATTTTTGTCACTTGAAATAAGCATCCCAAATGAAGTAAATGCTAGTGTGAGAGAAGGCAGGTAAAGGAAACGTTAAACATCACAGACTATTGTCACCTTGGGATGAAATACCACCAGGGATGACACAGTAGCCACGCATGACCCTGGCAGCTATGGTTTCAGGCTTTGAGAGTGATTCTGCCCTGAGGAGTAGGTCTGTTCCAGACTCTGTGGCTGGGTTTGTACCCAGATCTTGATGAAAGGCAGCTGCAAGGAAGCCTGAGTGTCTGGGAATCCTTTTGTTTTGTGTCCTGAGTGGTGATGCCAGCTCCATCAATGTAGCTCATCCTGTAGAAAAGGCAGATTACAGGTTGTACAAATGAAAAGAGGACGACTTTTTCAAGAAATCTCTTCATTTTTATCATTTCTCAGAAATGATTTGGTCAGAGGAATCTTAAAAGCAGCAATGGGCAGAACCAGGACCTGGAATCATCCTAGGCCCCCAGCCAGCTAAGACAAACCAAGGGGCATCTCCACCTCCTTCCTTTCACCTAAAATTTTGCGTAGTACAGTGCTTGGTCAGATCTGCAATTATGCTGAGATTTTCTGTCAAAATGTGATCTTGTGTTTGTTTGTTCTCAGAACTTTCTGGTTTTAATGTACTCAACTTACAAGTGAAAAACAATTTTATTCTAATTCCCAGTGCTACAGACAGATCCTAAAGCAGGTTCACTAAGCCAGATTTTGTCATTACTTTCCCCTGTGCAAGCCCTTTGTCTTCAAATTATGCCCTGAGTAAGTTGAGTGCCACTTGCAATCCATTCAGTCCTAGTGAATTTTGTTTTACAGGACTGAGGTAAGAAACAACAGTAAAAGTTCTGTGTTATCAGTTAGTAGACATGCCTTTTCAGCCACTTAAAGAAGCAGATCTATGAAGTGAGGTATAAGCTTTCTTGCAGTCACTTTTCAGTCAGTTGTCAGAACAAATGTTTTCAAGGGTAGATTTTGGGCTAATGTTGCATCATGCTTTGAAATTACTGCACTAAAATTGTTTTAGTTGAACATAACTTTGTTTTAAATTAAATGGTTCATGAATAGCTTAATGGAACAAACCAAATAAAGAAGCCTGCTCTTCTTGTTCTAGCTTGTAATACTGTAAGTGATAACATGGTTCATTTTCAGCAAGTATTGGTCTTCCAACATTAGATTTGTCATTTTAGTACATTTTTCCCTATGGTAACGCTATCATAGTTTAACCTCAGGGATGCTTTTTTTTTTTCCTTTCCTGCGTTACTAATTCATTCGATTGTTAGGAGGAGGAGATCCTTTCAGACAAAATCACAGAAAATTGGAAAGATTTTCATAAGGCTTTGCAGTCCTATGATCCTAAGTGTACTGGCACTATTAACAGAAGTCATCTAAGAAAAGTCCTACAGCTATGTGGTCCCTCTTTGTCAG
>WAAD01013793.1:806-15928 GCA_013389945.1 Fregata magnificens
CCAGGAACTAATTAAAATTCCACTGGGGAGAAGACAAGCCTGTAGATTATAACTGGTAGAATTCTGCTCCTGCATTTCTGCTGGAAACTGTGTTGCCACTGTCTTGGATAGAATACCCAGAATTAATCTTGATGCTTTTGGACGCATTGCATGGTACTTCACACAACAAACTTCCACATCAAAAGTCAGCCCCACCTGATGGGCTATGTTGAGAACACCTGCTTGGAATTGTGCTGCTAGCTATTCCCAGCACCTGTTCACCTGTTCATAAAACACCATTTGCCTGTTAACAGCTACCAGAGTTAAATGTAAGGAAAGCTATCAAAAGACATGTAAGCAGCACTACTGAATGATATCCACCATAAATAATAAAAAATATCTTATGCATATGCTCACACTGACCAAAGTATGAAGAAATTATAGAGATTGATTTTAATAAAGTAAGACTAAAGCCTTACTCATACAGTTCATCTGGTTCATAGAATTAAAATTCTTGCATCACAAAATATATGAAGCAATTAACACACGATATTGTACATTTTATACCATGTCCTGCTGCTGGATCTTCAGACTAATACATATTCCAGTTTTTAAGGTGATAATTTCCCAGCATCATTAATTGAATCTGGCACATAACACATAACAGCTACACTGTACTTGATATCCTGACAAATACCCAGAAAAAAAAAATAATTACTAGCCATATGCTTTTCTCACTGATATAAAAAAAAAAAAATCATAATATGAGACAGAATGTATATTTAGGCTGATGAATCTCATGCACATACAAACACAGTTTTTACTGAAAAAGTTAGTTCAATTTCCCATAAAAGCAAGGCTTCTGTGATCATCCTGCACCCCTAGTAATTTTGAACCTTCTGAGTAATTCCAATCAAATTTGAGAGAGAGACAGAATCTTACAATCCATTTAGCCTTGTGAAAATCATAAAAAAAAGCAGTAGAAAAATATTTAAAACAGTGTCTCTTCAAAGAGAAATAGCTAGACACATATTGATAATTTCATCCAATCATGTTAAGCACCTTCTATACGATTTTGGGTACTCCTCTAAATCCTTCATTTCTCCTATGCTTATCTTGAAATTATTCCCTACAAAAGTACTAAGACATCTCTTCATAAAGAAGCATATTGTGTTGGGATAGGGAAATTCCCAGCTGGCTCTTTACTTCTTATTGAGCAATGATCAACAGTACCAGAAAGGGACAGTCAAACAAATATATCTTTGGTGTGGTGTGAATCTAAATTTGCTCTGCTATTTCCTTGCAAGTGTCTCTATACACATATGGTACATCCTAAAATCCTGCTGCCAGTTCCATGCTGAGTCGTTCCCATCTTCCATCCAAGTGTTCAGCTGAGTGCACCTGCTGCCCTGCACTCCCATTGCTGTTGGCACTGTTAGATACCACTATATCACATGCTATGTTGTTCAGTGGAGAAAAGAAACATTTAACAGTTTACCAACTGGTTTAGGCAGAATGCTGCTGTGCAGCAATAGCCAGAGAAATACGCAACGACGGCTGGCATTAGGAAAGGCTGTGTGTGCGGTGTATTCCTCTGGAAGCCAACTCTCCACCTCCTTAGAATTATTTCTGAATTCTCCATCCATTTAGAAGTTTCATACATATGGTCAGTGATAGAACTTACATGAATTTGGGTTTTTTTAGTCACCTTCCACAGACTCCTTTAAAATAATCCATGGGCTAAGAAGCCAGAGACACCACCTCTTAAAGTGCTTCTCTGCTATAAACCTTAAAACTTTTGCTTTCTTCTTTGTGACATTCAAATTACTTTGCTCTCACAGACTACATTTCAGCTGGTATCTCACGTAATCTGCTTAACAGGACTTCGGTAAAATATGCCTCATTTCTGGCAACCAGGCCACCAAACTATTCCCTTCTCAGCTATATGACTGTATTAGAGACAGGACTCCCTGATCTCCCTCACCTATCTGCGCTCATACAGAAAAAATTAGAAGTATCAAAGGCCTTGCAGAAATTTTAGTGCCACCTGCCTCTTTCCAAAAGCCTTCTCCCCTAAAGATTTCATGTCATGACAAATTCCCTTAGCCTTTTTCCATTGACTGACAAATTCCAGCCATTTATTCCCTGGAGTCCGAAGAAAGGACAGTGTACTGCACCAATGATCACCTCTCGATGATCCTTATGGGTGCCTTCCAACTCAAGATATTCTACGATTCTCTTTCTGTCAACTTCAGACTGCTAAAATGAAATCGCAGTACGGATCAGAAAAAAACCCTATATTAGATTAAGCATCACATACAGATATGTGAACACATGCACTTTATGAACAGAATACAGTTTCAGAAATGCTGAGTAGCAGTTTTACAGAAGAAAGTCAACATTGGTTGCATATGCAAATAATAAACGAATTCCAGAATATTGAGTACCCTAAGTCAGTATCGGTAGGAATGATTAACATAGATGTGTCAGAAAGAGTAACAAAATTAGCATTAAAAGGTATAAAAGACAGGTGTGTTTTATTTAAAAACATTCTAAGCAATAATTTTTTCTCCCATTTCCTATCAAATTTTCTCATATAAAAAATAAAAATCACAAAGCAAGATTTCCAGTTCTTAATTAAATGGAACCTCTTTGGTTGATGGAAGAAAAGTCATTGCTTTACATCAGTTTAATATCTTCCCTTCTTCTGGAAAAGGATTAGAAAGCAGAAAAAAAGTGTACGAATGTTTGAATTTTGACAGAAAAATTTCAATCAGCATAATATTATACAGAACACATAAAAAGCTTAGAGAAACAAAAACTACAGTAGTAATTGGTAGATTAGTGTTTCACAGTTTACAACATAATTTCAAATAAAATGAGCAAAAATGTCATAGAAAATATCTACCATAGAAGGCCAGAAGTAGTAACACTACTAAGGATTAGGCTTTCTTCTTCTGACACACTGGAAGCACCAAAGCCAAGTGACAATATGGAAGCATCAGACCTAGATGGCACACATTGAAGATGATGTTACACACTTACTTGTCCATAGCAAAAGGCAAACCACCTCCCGTTAAAAATAATCACTATTCCAAAGGGTTTGGTATATAAGGCGGGAGGAAAAGGTGAAAAATGAGTATTATATGTATATTTAGCAACAAAAAAAGATGTTGATGAGCATTATAGAAAAGTCTTATACCTGTACCTGCTACATTGGCTGGAAATACTTAATAGAGGTAGGAGAGTAAGCATTGCTTACTTCAGAAATGAGGTTAATAGAAGGTAAACTGAAATAAGTATATAAAATAATGATTGACTCAAATTAGATAGATCAAGAATCTTGCTTTCTTCCAAGCTTTCTTCCATAACAAAAGAACAAGGGTTTCTTTATTAACCCCAAAATAACCTGAATCAATTCATCCAAATTTCATTTGGAAGGAACGTCCGAATCAGTAAAACATTATTAAAGAGTGGCTATCATTGCCACAGAAAGTGCCAAGATTTTAAGAAAATTAAAAAGAGATTAAACATTCATATTAAAAACATCCAAAGCTTCTATAATTTAAACCAAGCTATATTGCAAGAAATACTAAATTTTTAAATTCAGGACTCTAGTCAACCTTGTGAGGAGAATATATTAGCTTATATAGAAAAGGAAAAGATGGTTTACCCTTTTTATCTTTTGCATGTAAGTTTCTACAGTATTTGGTGCTGCTTTTATTGAAATTATTGGACTAAATAATTGGTATGAACTAGTATGGAAAGTTAAAAAGTAACTTTCTTAGTGTTAATGGCAGCATTATGTCCAATAACAAGAAGACAGAAATATAAACAGATGCCAAACAACTGCATACATGGTGTTGATTTGATTAATTTATATTATGGCTTGTAAAAAATTACTTGTACTTTGTTCAAATTCAAAACAGTAAGTAGTTCCACACCCCAGGGAAAGCAACTGTTCATGCAATCAACAGATAATGAAACACATAACAGAAACTAAAAACCAACCTCATCTACCAGCCATGAGTTTTCCTGAGGATCTAACTGCTTCAGTTAACATATTTCACAGCTCCCTAATCCAGATTTTTGTTTCCAGACAAAAATAAGTCAGTACAGAAAATAACTTCTCCTCCCCTCCACTGTTAAATTATCTGTAAATTAGAAATGCTCTCTCGATTTGCCTTTCTCAGCAACTATATTAATTCTTTTATTTTGGCTTCCATTTTCCAGTTTGGGGACACATGCCCTTCTCAGAGGGTCACCGGAAGTTTGTGACAAGCCAAGGGTAAAAGGGAAAGATGGAACAGCACAAGAGAGGAGTAACTAAGGCTACATGATAGGAAAGTATGAACTAGGTCACAAATGCAGAGATGAGATTCTAATATTCTTTCTCCACTTTGGTAAGCTTTGAACCAGTTCTGACCGTGGTATCACAGAGGCATTACTAGAATTTGAATCCACAAATCAGAAAGTTAAACAAAAAGGGTAGAAATCTTCCTTTTCCTTTGTAAACATCCTGGATATAAAGAAGACACAGCTGAAGATATAAAGGAAAACACCTGTTTTGGATAATATTACCTGTACAGTTCTTTAACATTCGCAGTTAATTTGGCAGGGAATGTCTTCATTCGGATCAAAATACAGAAGAAAACTTCAAATTGAACAAAATGTATCTGACTTTAAAAAAAAAAAAAAAATTAAGTCCATAAAGAGAGTTTCTCTGACCTTCCTGTGTTTAGCTTCTGGCCATTGAAAAAAAAAAAAAAAAAAAGGATGTGTGTAAATAACTAAAGCCTTTAATAACATTGCTTTGTTGTGATTATTAAAATACCAGGTATCGTATTTCATAAATCCTGATTGTGCAAGAGAAATTAGGAGTGGATATGTGATACAGAAAAAAAGAAGTAACTTCTCAGACAAATCTGCTAAAAAGAGATAGTGCTAATGTTAGAAGATCTATTATTATACCTACAAGATTTCATCAAGAAAAAAAACAGTCATGGGATTATGCTACAGGTTCTGATACATACACATACATTATGTCTGAAAATCACTTGGGCATAGAAAAGCACATTGTATTTAAGATGTGTGTAAACTGCTCAATCTCATCTGTTTCCATGTATATCAGTATACTTACTACTCTTTTTAGGCATACAAATGTAATAGCATTTTTAATCTGAAATGGATACTTTAAACAGACAGTTTAAAAATCTGTAATTTTTCTTGTTCTGATTTTCTAATGATGAAATGATATTTTGGGGTAATATTAATCTTCTGATGTAAACAAATAGAATATGCGCTCTCTCATCCTCCCCCCTCTTTTGAATATTTTAGATTGCATAAGAGGCCTTCTTGTCAATCAATAGCTTTCTCTTTTTTTGTATTCTTATTTGGTCTTTTTGAAATGTAATATTGTTAATGCTGAACCCAGGACCAAATTATTAAATGACTAAGCAAAAATTTAAAAAATATCTTGAAGCAATTTCTTAGAAATAATAATAGAAGGAGATAGATTAAGAAATTATTTTTATTTCTGAAACAACCATTCCCTCCAACACAGACCTTACGTATTTTATGCAGTGCTGTCAACCAATACTTATAATGTCTATTGGAAGGATGGCATACTGATACCCATTGACAAGGAAGTTTTAAAATATGACTGCAAGTCCACAGCATCATGATTCTCAAGTACTTTTTGCAAATCAAACCCCAATTAGGACACTACTCCAGTTGTTAGACTCTAATGACGCTTTGCAATAATCATCATAGGCACAAATACCCTAATTTAAAAGCAATTAGCAAGCCGCATCATTTCTAACAGAACATTCTGAATATATTGAAAAACTGGCTGTGCCTTGTAGTTTGTTTTTTAACACTTCAACTCCATTTTTAGCACTAACAAAAAGAAATTATTAGCCCAACCTGTAAAAATATGCTGTCATATTATTTCCAAAAATCAAACATTCCTTATCTATCACTGAATGCATGTTTGCTATTGGAAAAACACTTGAAGAAAACTGAACAAGTATTCTGTACAAAATCTATTTAGAAAACAAGATAGGTGTGTATTTTCCAGCAAAAGTCCTAAATTTGCTTGGTTTTAACAGATAAATTTAAGACCTGTCGTGTACAAACGGTACATGAGTACTGTTTAACAAGGGCAAGTGCCGGGTTTTGCACCTGGGACATGGCAACCCTGGATGTACATACAGACTGGGGAACGAGAGGCTGGAGAACAGCCCCGCAGAGAAGGATCTGGGGGTTCTGGTCAATGGCAAGCTAAACATGAGCCAACAGTGTGCCCTGGCAGCCAAGAGGGCGAACCGTGTCCTGGGGTNCATCTCAGTCTACAGCTTCCTCACAAAGGGAAAAAGAGGGACAGTGGCTGATCTCTTCTCCCTGGCGACCAGTGACAGGACCCAAGGGAATGGCAGGAAGATACGCCTGGGAGGTTTAGGTTGGACATTAGGAAAAGGTTCTTCACCCAGAGGCTGGTGGAGCACTGGAACAGTCGGTAGTCATGGCACCAAGCCTGACAATATTCAAGGAGTGTTTGGACAATGCTCTCAAACACACAGTGTGAATTTTGAGATTGTCCTATACAGGGTCAGGAGTTGGACTCGATGACCCTTGTGGGTTCCTTCCAACTCAGGAGATTCTATGATTCTATGAAACAATATCTTTCTTTAAAAGAAGGATGTGACCATCATTAACTGTCATGAAAAATAATATAAAAAAAAAAAAAAAAACCAAAAAACAAAAACTTTGGGGGTGATCCTCCACAGTACACAGAACTTCAATAATCCAAAATTATAACTGAAAGCAACTGAGTATTTTCATCTCCAAAACTGTACATCAAAACCATACCTTTTACAATTATTCAACACTGGAGAATTCGATTTCTGTTCTACAACCCACATCCACAGCACGCCTTGTCTCTTAAAAACAGATTTTACTTTTTATTTATTTTTAATTTTTACTAGGTAAGCTAGCTATAGTTGTCAAATCAAAACTTCCAGTACCTTATATACCACAAAGTTGATCCAGGTCCCTGTAAAATCAATGGAATATAATGTTTAGACTACTGGAGGAAAAGAAAGTCAAACACTACTAGATGAGTCTAATGAGCACTGTCTTTTAATTCTGAAAATAGCATGTATTATCTTACATAAAATTATGTTGATTTGGTATTTTAGCAGAATATATTACTTTCAGAGGAAATGACTGAAACAGATACAGACACAGACATTAACATCATCAGTACCGTAGAACTCTTTTCAATGCCTTTATTGCTGACAAATTTTAGAACCTAAAAATATCTGCAACACATAGCCACTAATGGTTAACAAAGATTTTATTATGGCATAAAGAAAGAATACAGATTTTCTTCAGATATTAAGCTATGACTGAGAAATGGGTAGTTTTTCAGTAAACAGACATGACAGATGGGATTTGCCCTACTCATGAAGTTAATGTATCATCTGACATGATATCCTGCTGGAAGAATCCTGAAGAGTATGCAACCTTTGCTGTTCCTCTTAATATTCGCAAGTTTCTATTAAAAAATGATGATGACAACAAACTTTTAGCAGGTACCTCTGACATTATGAGATCTAAATAAATTAGCACAACTGCCAATCTATTGTGCTATATTAAATCATGTCATGGATTAAAGCTATGCTGCATCACATTTTTAGGCAGTTTCACCTTATGTGACACCAGGAAGACATCACACTAAAACAGCTCCTGCTAGATGCAACAAGCTCTGTTAGGAGCCACTCCAACGTACCAATATTAAAAAAGAACCTACCACAAGCAGAGTACAGACACACAAATTCCACAGAAAAAGGTCCTGCAAAACCAGGAGATGGGTTAAGGGTAAAAAGGAAAGGTGTGGAAGTATTCAAATTTTTCCAGTTTGAACTCCTCCTTAGAAAGTATAGATTTCCAATAACAGACAACTGTGATATTAATATAAATTATTACACTTTGGACTGACCTCCACATATCTCAAAAGTGATCAAGTATCAGCAGCATTTTTCATCCTTTCAGCTCTGCAGTCATGCAAACTAGAAAAAGTAAAATTCCACGTAGCAGATTATTTATTCCATAACTTATCTCTTAGTCTGTATGCACAAATTGAAGTCAGTAATGCTTGAACCGTTAAAAGATAAAAATAAAATAATAATTAAAAAAAAAGGTAAAATCAGAAATCTGCAGAAACAACTGAAAAATGTCCTGGATAACGTGCCATTATCAACAAAGAACAGACGAACTACACCAAATTTGAATCACCTCTGCTGCCAAGGTTTTACTTGCTTTTAAAGTACAGCACATTTACAAAAGCTCTATTAAAAGCACTTGCTTCTAACTTTTTTCAATTAAGAAATAAACTAAAAATTAATCCTGAAGGAACAACAAGCGCAAAGAAAATAAGCATCAGATACCGGAAGTCCTTTTAGGAAGTCCTTTTAAGTCCACTTTGCTGTGAATACTATTATGATTATCCTCAGATGTCAACATGTCATTTGATAATAAATGTTTAATATTAACTAGGTGTGAATTGCTGCTTGACAAGCAAAATGAATCTGAAAGATTTTGTTACTCAGACTGCATGTAACTTTGCTTTAGTATGTTACATGCACAAGTTAGGTCCTAAAAGAATACTCTGTTTCCTCAAGAACTAGCAGAATTATTATATTAATTTAGAAGTTTATCTTTAATTCCTATGATTATTGTCCTCTTGTGGAAAATATAATCAATGTAAAATACAGATATTAGCCAGGTTCATACCCATTTTCATAGGGACCTCAAAAACTGCCTGAATAAATCCCATCTGAAAAAACAGGACTGACAAACAACAATATCTAAAGAATNNNNGGGGGGGGGGGGGAGGGACGGATCAAACAGTGACAAAAATCAGGGAAGGAGTAAAACACCTGAACACAGAAATCCATGAGGAGTACCATGGAAAATGAGATTGCAAATTTAAACAACAACAGCAAAAAGCTACAGAGAAATGAAGAAAAAAGATACATAACGTGTACATACTGTTCCTATACCACACGCACAGAGTATCATATCAATAATATCAAATAATTTATTGGCAGGTACAATTCTAAAACATTCTTAGCAACATACAAATACAGCTAAGACTAGAAGAAGAATTACAGGTGAAATTGATATCAATTGTACATAAACTGGAAAAAAGAAAAAAATGTTAATTCATAGCGTATTAATATTAAATCATTTTGTTAAGGACGGGAAATGAAGACCAACTCAAATGTGTTGGTCTTTCTTTCAAACTATATACTTAGAAAAAGCCACTATAACCATGTAATTATGTTATGTAATATAATCTCCTATCTATTAAATTAAACCTGTGACAGGTTATTTAAGAATTCAGTGACAGTGACCTGGAGCTGACCTACATATTTAACCTTCCAACACCAGACTTATTCAGGATCTATGGGACTGCAGATGTTAGTTCATCTTACAGAAACATACTCCAAGAATTGATGCTCTGAAGTGATGACCTCACCTATGAGACTCACACACTGATTTTTGTCCCCCCATAATACCTTGCACTGGTGACCCCAGTAGGTTTTAACTGCCTCATTTTCTTAGACCCTCTTTTTGTAGACATCTACAAAAGATGCTGCAGTTAGAATCAGAGGGGTGGGGTGGTTTATTGTTTGTTTTTTAGTTTTAAAATACTGTATCTTCTTTACCCAACAATTTTATAAGTTAATGTCCAGGCAAACAGAAGTCTTTACATCAATGTGATGGAAATAACAAAGGAAATTTTTTAAAAAATCTTTTGACTCCCAGTAAGAGTGTATTCCTCTAATACAGTTACCCATGGTCTCTTGGATAAAGAGAGAAACATCGTAAGTCAGAACGTACATGATGTATCTGTATCCAATACAGGTTCATTCTCCGTTGTGGTTGGCATCACATAAAGATTTCTGTCAAGATTTTTTCCTTGCAAATCTGATACATTTGTCATTGAGACATTTGTTTCTCTTCTTATTCTTCCATACAATACATGATTGAAATGCATACTGCTATAATACAGTAAAAACACATCCTTTTTTCCACCCAAGTATTTTTCTTTGTTTCATATAGTCATTTCTCCTATTCCAGAACAAAGGTGCTGTTCTTATCTTCCACTGTGATCTTCTCTGCTGCTTTAGTTCCACAGGTCAACTCCTTTCCTGCTATAACCCATCCTATTGTATGCTGTCTCACCCTGATCTGCCTATGAACTAACTTGGACACATGGTTGAATATCTCTTTATTTACCCATGGAACACAGTCTTCTGCCTAATGTAAGGTATTGGCTGAGTAAAATAAACCAGGAACTGACTTTTAATGTGGAAAGAAAACTAACGGTTGATGCATTCTTTTGACATTAGTATTCAAAATAAAGTATCACACTGCATTGAGTACTATTTTCTTTATATACCCGACATAATTGCTATATGAATTATATGTATTTTATATATTTAGAACCATTTACATATCTATCAATTATATGTTGATGTAGTTTTATAAATTTTATGCATAGAAATATAGCATTTACAATGGTTGACATTTTAAAGATTACTACATTATTGACATAAATGGAGTTCATTGCCATCGAATAGCTTCCTTTCTCTGTTATTTGCACACTACTTTCTTTCATTGCTGTAAACTTTCTGCACAGGACTGTTACTTGTTTAGTTAACTGGTTTTCTGCAAACTGGATAAGAGTTTATGTTACTGGATAAATCTAAGAAGATTCTAGTAATACCCTACCACAGGAACCTGAAAATCTGCATTACTCTAAAGAGATGTATACTTTAACGTGGCCATAATTTGCTCACAGTTAACTTATCCATACCATCTAGATTTTCAAAAATATCCTGAGCTTCAGCATTGCTCTTCCTTGATGAAAAGCACATTCCAGAAAGCTGGTAATTCAACTCATACACTCTACTTCAATCTAAACTGAATATTCCTCCTTTGAAGTTGGTAGCTGAATGTTGACTCAGACTTTTTCAAATCCATAGACTACCATGCAAATTAATAAAAGATTTTATTAACATGACTGCAAAATTCTATTTTTATATACTACTCCATTTTTAGAAATGCAACAGAAGAATTAGAAATTATTTTACGTTATTAAGGCAGGTCTCAAATTTTAAGTATTTAAGTATTGTGGAAACAGATGAAGGACAGCACATCAAAAACTCAAGTTTGCAAATAAAGGTATAGCATTGTTAAAGATATAAAAACAAACACTCTGTTAGGTTTAAAACAAACATCCTACTAATGTATCTCCATAATGTAGCTTCACTTTAGCTATAAGAGATATGCATTTTCCTTGTATNTTTGGGTACTAACTGGAGGCAAAATGTTCAGATGCAAATGACTCGACTCTCCATAACTGAAATGGGCAGGATTTTGAATAATGAATGGTGAGGCATGAAAAAAATGAAAACTTTCATATAACTGATCAGCACAGCAATCTATATTTGAGCTATACTTAGAAATAAGTAACATAAGCTCCTAACACTTTGCTGTTGCAATCTGAATAATTGCCATATGCTGTGTGTGGAAAATATATGCAAATGTATTATGTGCAGCATAAGTAGATCCTGCCATAAACTTGTCTGGGCCCACCCCCCTCTTTTTCCTTTCATGGAAACTCCAGTAAAGCCAGTGGTTAACATTCACCAAATTACAGACATATCTTTCAATGCCACCAGATTTAGTTAGTATTAGTAGGTCCTTTTATCTATGTTTCTGAGGCCATTTTCTGTGCTTGAGGAACTCAACAAAGACATAAATTACTGGAAACTGGAACACTTTATACCCCCTTCTCACTAACTGGTATCGTTGCACAGGGGCCAGACGCAAAAACCTCCACCCCTGTGGTTTAAATGCTTTGGTAATGTAGAACCTGAGCTTCGACACAGTGGGTGGAAAAACGTCTTACAAGTTCCCTTGAGCACACCACATGGAAATTACAGCTGACCTAATTATACATTCTCAGTTGAAATAAATAAATAGAGTTTTATTGGGTTAGTTAGTATTAGCAAAATTGTGCTCCAAGCAAAACCATAAGTCGTAGAAAATCAAATATCAAATTGTTCTGCTGGAAGGTATCTGTAGCACTCAATTGTTCATTACTGAAACTAGCTTTCCAGCCCATGGAATAAATTGTGCTACAGTCCAGGAAAGACATTTACTAAAAGACATTTAGAAGTTGTGTAGAATGTAAACAAAACAATTATCTTCCCACGTCACATCTAGATAATACCAGTGAATTTTGTTAAATTTGTCCCTAATAAAGTAAAAAAAAAAACCCAACAAAAAACCCCAAACCAGAAAACCCCTGATTTTTAATCTGACCCTCTGACTTGAGTTACAATGCATCACCCTTCATGAAAGCAATCAGTATAGTACAAAAGTATTTATTCACTATAATCAGATTATCAACATATATTAGGTTTAGAAAAGTATAACTCCTTTCTGCCAAAGGAACTCCTATGATCACCCAGACAACTAGGGTGTTAACTTAAAACCTTTCCTTCATGATAATTTCCAGCCTCTTTTAAGCCCCAGGCTCCTTGGTCACAGATATATGGAATATGTAGACTGTAAGCAGAATTTACTAACAACTGCAGAGAAATAGCCCATCTTTTGGACAGGGCAGAATTGTATCCCCTCTAAATAAATACTACAATTTTACCAGTTCATAAGCATTTGCAAACACATTCTATGCAAACCAAAAAACTTAAGTAAATGGTATCCAATTTGTCCTTAAAAAACGTAAGGGAAGTTCCAGTCTCTGCTTCACCAGTAAAGTCAAATAGCATTTTGCTGGGATTTTTCTGCCTCTAACTGTTCCCCAGCACCACTAGCTCAACTAAATCATTGTCAGATGTGAATTGCCACAGCGAAAAGCCAACCATGTGAACTCTACATCGGCCCTACTGTTAGACCCCTCTCCAACAGGATAGCTCAGCTTTGTGTACTTTTATTTGAGCTCCCTTCCTCATCTCTATGCAAATATACTTTCTAGACTTTCCCCTGCTTACCATAAGTAATTATGAGACACTCAAAGATTACTATTTTATTTTGATTTTATAAGTATTTTTGTAAGTGAAATGTAAGTATTTTTACTGTTTATTCATAATAATCCCTACTATTTAAGCATTCTTCAGACTTGTACCTGAAAACTGTTGCTAATGAAACTTGAATATCTAAATAAAAACAAGGAAGTTCAGGAATTCTACAATGGAATACAAAGCATACAAGAAAACATGTATTTAATAAAGCTGTTGGTGTTTTGAGGATGTTTATGTACTGACATCTTACACAAGCATTCTAACTTTCAAAATATTGAAATAACTGTTCATTACTCAGAAAAAAGGTACTCTAGATATATAATAGATTAAGCAAGGTACTTTCAAAAACATTTCTCAAAGGTTCAATCTTGATAACAGACATCTATAAACTTGAGATCATCACTTTTTGAAATGAAAAAGTGTATCTGCATAAGCCAGCATTTTCTGCCACGTGGTCTTATGAAAACAATATTTGTTAAATTATTAATATATACCTGTTGGGTTATGTCCCTGTCACCTGCAAAAGTAATGTTTATCCTGTCACAACTGAGAAATTCAGAAGCTAAACTTTCCCACTGGGTAGAAAGAGAGAAATTTCTTTCCAAATGATTTCATATGTTAAAAGCATATGATTCCAGTAATTTTCTTTACATAGCTTGTATGAAGCCTTTAGGTAAAATGTTTACAGATCTGCTCTCTATTTCCCTTATCTTTCCATTTNAATTTATTTATCTGCTCTCTATTTCCCTTATCTTTCCATTTCCCTTCCAAAACAGTTCCCCTCCCCCTTTTATTTTCTTATATTAAACAAACTCAGTACAAGCAATTATTTTGCAACTTTTTATGTAATTATTGTTTTTAAACTGTATGTTATGTTGAAGAAAACTGTCTGCTTCTAAATTTTATGGTCTATAGAATCAAAACAGTTGCCTGGATGATAACTAATAACAGTTAAACTCTTTTCCTGGAGTTGCCTCTCACTCTCAGTAGCGAATCGATTAACAGGCAGTTTACATGCTCGGAAGCTGTAAAAATCAGTTCCATAAAAACAAAAATCATAACTTCATTGCCAAAGTCTGGGATGCTGTCCCATATCTTCAAAAGTTTGGGGCTTGTTCTTTAAATCCCAGTTTGGTGGGCTATCATACAAGAATTTCAGTCCTGTAAGCAGATAAATAAATTTAAGATCTATATATTATAAAATAGATGAAGTTTTATGATTAAGATCTCATGATTGTGCCAGAAAGTTTGCTCTTAAAATCCAATTGAACCTTAGTGACTGCCAATCACAAATACAAAACAAAATTAATTTTTAGTAGAACACATCATGTATATTAACAGAAAATCAAGGAATCCTCAAAAAAACCCACAACTGTCTTAGGATATACTAATAAGAGGCTTCACTATAATTTTTACAGTTGTCAACCTTTTTTGTTGCTGTTACAGAACCCAGGAATAATCTATTTGGAAGCAGGGGAAGGGAGAAAAGGAGGGCATGGACTTACTGGAGCAAGTCCAACAAAAGGCCATGAAGATGATTAAGGGACAAGAGCATCTGACATATGAGTAGACTCAGAGAGAGCTGGGACTGTTCAGGCTAGAGAAGAGAAGGCTCGGGGAGATCTTATCAATGTGTATAAACACCTGATGGGAGGGAGTAAAGAAAATGGAGCCAGGCTCTTCTCAATGCTGACCAGTAAAAGGACAAATACAAGAAATTTCATTTAGGCACCTTTGACGCTGTTTTGCACAAGTTGGAATGACTATTTGGCCAGTAATTAGTTAAAAATACTCTTTAAATCATCTCTGCCCACTGAAGTGACAATACATTTTTAAATCAAAGTTCACTTTAAAAGGGAAAGGACTGTGTTTATTCTGTGCTTTTACAGCATCTAGCACATGCCAAGTGTTTCTGGTTCAAAAATCAAGCTCCCACATGTTACTATGATACAAACCAGTCATAACAGAAAAAGCATATTGAGGGCAAAATATTATTATGATCTCTAACAAAAGGCCTCAGAG
>WAAD01013799.1:763-17179 GCA_013389945.1 Fregata magnificens
TGGAGAAGAGGAGGCTGAGGGGAGACGTTATCGCTCTCTACAACTACCTGAAAGGAGGTTGTAGTGAAGCGGGCGTTGGACTCTTCTCCCAAGAAACTAGGATAGGACAGGAGGAAATGGCCTCAAGTTGTGTAAGGGGAGGTTTAGATTGGATATTAGGAAAAATTCCTTTACTGAAAGAGTGGTTAAGCATTGGAACAGGCTGCCCAGAGAGGTGGTGGAGTTGTAATCCCTGGAGGCATTCAAAAAAGGTGTGGACGTGGCATTCCAGGGCCTGGTTTAGGAGTCATGGTGGTGTTAGTTGATGGTTGGACTTGATGATCTTAGAGGTCTTTTCCAACCTTAATGATTCTATGATTCTATGAGATCTTTAAATTTTGCTTTAGACAGTGATGGGAAGAGGGAAGCTGGTGAGCAAAGCTCACCAAGGTGCTTCCTCAGGGCACTGGCAGCTAGCTGGATGCTGACCTCCTGTCAGTATGTGGACTGGCCCAGGACAGCATCCCATGGACCTTGCCACACTTCCCAGCACCACCAGGTAATTTTTAGCCTTTCAGTTATACAACTCCTGCATGGAAAAGAGGTGTAATTCATCCCATCAATCCCACTGCTCAGGCAGGATATTTCTGTGTGGTCTGCTCCTGAGTTTTTCCCCAGTCTGACTTCAAATGAGTCAAAACAGAAACATGTGTTCCCCTAGGAAACAATTCTGCAATGTGAATGACCATCAATATTAGGGAAATTTTCCTCATATTCTCTTCTGTTCCTAGAATTTTTATTTCTGTGTTTGTTCACCTTGCTCACTCCTTTCCAGTGTAAACAGTCTGCTTGTTATTTTAATGTTACAAATAGCATGAAGTACCTGAAGATGTTAAATTATGAGAAACACATTTGGATTATTCATTTGTTCCCTAAATTGCTCAAAGGATTTCTATTTTATCCCTGCAGTCCCTTGATCTTAATGTTTCCTTCACTTTAACATCCTCATATTATATATATTTTTCATCTGCTTCAGAATTAGACAGTCCAGAAGTGATACCTTTGCCAATTCATCTTCACTTACACTTTCTTCATTCAGCCTGTCAGATACTACTGCAAAAGGGAGACAAAGCTGGAACATGACAAATAGGCACTGTGATTGTTTTCAACATGCCACAAAAAAGTAGGACAAAATATCTTAATGTTTTCCTCTTTCCCCTCATCCTTCATTCAGCAGAGATTTGCTGTCATTTATAAAGGTCACTGGCCTATGAAGCATCTGAGAAGGCAAAAACTTTTTCTTCCTCTTCAAGTACGTATTCAAGCTGCAGCAATAACATAAACCCTTTATTATATGATGGGGTGGCTGCAGCCACAGCTAGTCACAATCAGTTAAATAAAGGATTTTAGGGTACTGCCTCAGTTTATTTATGCCTGCCTAAACAAACCTGTCCAAACCTGCCTAAACAAACCTGTCCAAAACTGATGACAGCTCCGACAGTTTTTGTTGCAACAACCCCAAAATATTTTTAAATGAGGTAATTTAGCCCTGTGCAAAAGGCCAAGATAAAAAATCAATAGATTACTATGTCTTGTGTTGTACATGTCTTCTATATGAATTTTGCAAGTATGGCCAAACAGTACACTCTTCCTCTCCACAAAACAAACCTGTTTCTTCACAAAGCTCTTGGGAGCTTACGACTCAATGTTCCAAAGGTAAAATATTTTCATTTGGAAAGGCTGTGATAGCTCCTTACATGTGTACTATTTACCTAACTTATACCTCCATCACCATCCACAGGCCAAGTATCTTAAGGAGAATCATCTCTCATCATGCATTGCTTTTCCTCTCTGTCAAAATTCCTGACTGAGAAACAATCTAAGCAGTATAGAAGACAGAAGCATGAAACTACCAAAGTACAGTTACCATGAAGTATTATAAAAGCTTTTTCCCATCAAAATATTACAAATTCTAATCAAAATATTTTAGCTTTGAAATTTCTGCACATTTCCTTCCTCATGAAAAATGGCCAAGGAAAAAAAAAAAAGGTAAAGAGTTTTGACCTGTTGTGTTTGCAAGCAGCTGAGAATCCTGTCACTGTTCTAGCAATGTACCAGGAAAGCAGTTCCTTAAATTTAAGTGCTTAACTTTAAGTGGCTGAGTAGCCCCATTTAACTCAGTGAGACTGTTCAAGTGCTTAAAGCTAAACATCCATTTACAGAGAACAGAGTATTCAGTACCTTGTGCCCACTTGAGAGAATGAACAGAAAGAGCATTCAGAGTTTTTTTTCAAAATGTATTTTTCTGTTCATTATCTTTTCTAGTCTCTAAGTTGGTTAAACAATATGGTAGGATTTGAGTTGACCCTGTTGATTTACTCTTTTGGTGGAAAAAAAGGCTTTTTCAGGTTATGAGGCAATGATGCATTTCACAGATTTGTGAGGCAGCAATTCAGGACAACAGATCTGTAGGAAGGTAGGATCCAGGAAGAAAGGCAAGTAAACTCCCTGAAAATGGCAGGCACCATGTATGATGTTCCTCAGGAATAAGCAACATGAAACAGGAGGTGCATGGCAGAACGAGTGCTGATCCTGGATCAGCACGCACAGAAAGCAAGCACCATACCTACTTTATATTGCTTTAGGGAACTATAGAAAAGCGAGGCTGTTTAAGCCTGTACTCCCAAGATATGAGTGCAAGGTGCTTGTCTTAGCAGTTGTTCATGAAAAGTTGCTCTTATAAAGTCTCTACCAGATTTAGGGTGCTGTGAAACATTTGACTCATGCTGCTCTAAAGAGAGGCTGCAGACCTAGAACTCAAGCTCTGACTCTCTGATGATAAGGTAGGGCTTGTTAAAAAACAACAGCAATTCCTCCTCTCCTCACCTCTCCTCTCCCTGAAAAAAACCAAAACCCTTACCCACCAGTCTCGACTTTCTCACTAACATCTTTCTATGGTTTTCTCTTCAGAAACCCTACTGCTTTCATTACCTGTGTGCCATAGAGGCATTTCAACTATGCCATTTTGTTTGTGACAGAGGTAAATGGGTCCAACTCACAGGAAAACATAGCAGTAGCTAGTTACCCTGAAGATTAACACAGGATTTCGGTGACTGAGTCTAGCATGTGTCAACAGGAGAACCCTGTGTATCAAAAAGAGAGGCATGGTGTGCCCCTATGTTACAGGCACTGTAAGACTCGTGCACATGGCCTCACCTGCAGGGAAGAAAGTTGATCCTGAGTTCTTCTTAAAGTCCATCTACGTCATCCCACAACGAAATATGCAGAGAGAACTGTCCTCAATCCTAAGAGCATTATACACATGCTTAACTAGAAGGTCAATTTAAAGTCTGCTCACGTACACAACTGTTTGCAGGAGTGGGTACTTCATGAGGTATTTTTTATAACCCTCATATGGAGTAGGGGTAGCATTTGTTATTGAAACAGATTCCCTCCACCTCATTTTTATTGTGGTAAATTCTAACCATTTTTGAGACAGCAAGGTCAGGTCTACCTCAGCCTCTCTTTGATGATCCCAAAATTTCTAGGGTTTTAGAACTTGGCATTATGAAGATAAACTGACATCATTTCAACAGACATTTTAGTTTCAAATTTTAACAGCAGGTAATTTTCTGAACAGTAAAATAGCTTGGTGAAATTTAAAACAACAGCAGCACAGGCAGAGCACACTATTCTAGCACACTATTCTAGCTGCATTTGACATCCTCACACCTCACCTGAATTTATCTAGAGCAGACTGGCAAAAAACTACGAGTCTGAATGCACTTGACACACATCATCATTCACAGTAATGTAGGAAAAGATAAAGCCTGGGATAATTTAAGGCAATTTAAACCAGTGATGCTTGAGATTATCTGAGGATCTGCTTAACCTACCCAGCAGCTCTTTGGATGACATACAGCAAGTGGGATATAAAGTTGTGACTTTAATTGGAAGGGCCTTATTTTTTCTGGTCTTTTTCTTCAAGTACTAAGAGAATGGAGGATGCACTATCAGTGATAGCAATAGGTATAAAGCCAGTATAGGATGGTTGCTGAAATTTTCACTGTTGAATGGACACTGTTGTGATTGGCATTAAAACAACATCCCAGAAAACAATTTATTTTAGTGTTCTCCCAGTCATTAACACCACTTGTAGTGTAACAGGCAACGACAAGAATAAGCGCTGGTCCTTGAATTCTGCATTTCGGTTCAGAACAGCAGTGAGTCAGCACCATGAGAAAAGTATTGTTGAAAATACATTGGTTAAAAATTCAGACCAACCAAGGTATTTTAGGGGAAAACAGTATTTGGTTTTTTGTTTTAAGCATGTTCTCTCCCTTCAGCTGACATCAGAATGTGAACCCACACTGGGGTTTCACAGCAGGATTAGTGCTTTTTCACGGTGCCCCACTGGTGTCATGTAGGTCACATATCCACTGCAGGCTGTAGTGTGGCACCTGTAAGGGCTACATAACTCTCAAATATAAAACCACACAGGGACCACTGGGGTCTCACCAATGGGTTTTTTTCTCCATTTCTCCTTGCAATAGCTTGAGAAAAAACATGAACTAATTGGATGGCTCACATTGCAGATATTTCAATGTTTCTATTTTGCAGACAGGCACCATGAGTTCATGTCCCATGTAGGTGCCTCTCATTGCATTAGTAATATGTAGGTGCTAAAACTCCTTTGCAAATCTCACTCAGAGTGGTTCAGGCCCAGATCTTCAAAGGAGTATAGTGACAGATAGAGAGATCTTTGTAGCCATGAACTCAAGCTCATGCCAAGCTCAAATCCATGGATCTAACTCCACTGTCAGCTGGAGCTGCATTACCTTGGATCCTGCATGACTAGGTCCATATCTTATAAGAATTAGTAACAAAAGAGGGAAATTGAACTTTTTTCTCCCAGAGCATTTGTGAACCCTCTGCAGGATGACCTTCCTCTCATAGCTTCCTTTCCTGCAGCTGCCATCATTGGGAACACAGATAATAGAAAGGGAGAAGGAATGAGACTAGCCCTCCATAACTTTATTACTTCTTCATGCTGATTTTTTTTTTTTTTTAAATAGAGTAAAATTTTTGGTAAACTTTTTTGTCAAGCTTTTTCCAGTGAAAAATAGCACATAACTTAAGTTTAGCTGCTGTGACTCTAGTTTCCTTGAAATGTCATAATTCCTGTTATAAATATGCTTCCTTATGAAAGGAAAGTGTAATTATTTTGCTAATATGCATGAAAATAGCATTTGAGAAACGAAAACAATATGGTACTGTTTGACTTGGAATTTACTCCCCAGCTGTTAATAACCTGCCTATGTCTCTGGTGGAATTGTGAGTTTGTTATTCCTGTGCTTACAAGAAATAGCAACTGCTTCTGAAACTAGGAGCTGGGCCAAAGGGAAAAAAAGAAGCCCCAAACAGCTAAACAAAACCCTTAAAGTCCATATTGTGAATTTAAATTAGTTCCCTAGAGCAGCAAGAAGTAAAAAATCTCATGTGCATCTTGTTGTATTGTTTCAAGTATTATTTAACTTTTGGAGGAATCAAATGTTTATGACAGCCTTTTTGAAATTACATTTGCAATTACATATGCCTTATATTGTTAAATAAATGATATCAGTGATTAATAATAATATATTTCCATGAAATTTTCCCAAAGCCATATGCATGTGATGGACCAAAAGATTGTCTTATTTTGAAAGACAGTTACAAAGTGATGTTGTCCCAGATTTTCAGTTTATCATAATTTGTAAAAAACACAGCAACTGAATACTACATTAATTCTTTCTATGGCCTGGGCATTCTTGACAGTCATTTTGATATATATGTTTTGGGTACAATTTTCTAAGGTATTTAAGTGACTGAAGAGTGAAGGTTTAATTTTCAAAAAAGACATAGACCAGGTGAAATTTGATTAGACATACTAACGTCTACTTTTCTAACTTTCCATGCAAAGTAGAAATTAAGGTTCTTGAAATTTTTTTTCCTTATTAAATTTTACTTTAGGCAAGTGAAAAAAATTACAAGATTATGTAATTGAATTCGCCACACAGTCTCTCTCCAAGCACCGCTACTTGGTTGCTTCTTCACAAGAAAATTGGCTTTGCTGAACATCCTGAACATTAGCGAACTTAAACACCTCAAAGAAAAGCATAAGACAAAGAATCAGGACACCACCAGTACCTACTGGCCTTATGTTCTTTTATTCTATTGCTATCAACAGAGGCATTTCACTGGCATGATCTGTAGTACATACACTTATAAAGAAAGGTAGGTATATTAACGTCTTTAATAGAACTTGAACTTTTGCTCCAAACTTACATCAAATTCATGTGTATTGATTTTATGGTATGAGCTGTCTCCCTAGCACAGGGAAGTCCCATAACCTGCCTGAAAAAAATAGATTTATCACTTCAAATAATTAGTTTAGCTTCCCCCTTTCTGACTTTGATTTTTCCTCTACTTTGCTAAAATGACACATCCCCAACACTAATGAAGCACGTACATTATGTTAGAGGGTTTGGGTTTTTTTTGTTGTTGCAAGCATGTGACAGTGCTTCCAGTCTCCTGAGGCTTGATATATTGGTCAAATAAATCTTCCAGATAGGTAATAATACAGTGCATTCCGTAATGTTCCTTTACATGTCATATTATTTACCTGCACTGCTTATCAGCAATTGCATGTTTGCTGGAGAAAAAGTGCTGTTGTATGGGCAGTTCTTGCTTCATCAGCATGATTGCTAACTGGGAGACTGTAAAACTCTTGTTTGGAGGTGCTAAGAGGAGATAAGAGGCAAGCTGTTTGAAGTACTCCAGATCTCTGGATGAGTTAAATCCTGTGCAGAGATCCAGAACATAGATTATGCATAAACCATGTTCTGACAAAATATTATTTTGATAATTGAAGTGGATCTTAAGTGATGCATAGTCCTGCGCTGACTATCTATAGAGCAGTGGATAAGGTCAGGTGTGCTATTTACCCATGGGCCAGTCCAAGGATGGGGCTGTGCATCCGTAGGAGAAGCCGTGCAAAGGAACTCTGATCCTATTGTACAGGAAACTTGAATGCTACCCCTGTGCTTTAGATTTGGAGACAGAAAGGAAGTAAAAGAGGACTTGGTTTCATGCCACAGAGAAAAAACCCTGCACCTCACCATTTCCTTGGGAAATGATTTGTCTGCATGCTCCCCTGTTTCTGAGTGTGGATTGGAGGATACATGTGCACCACTCTTGCAGTTAGGCCATCGAAAAAGGAGACAGGGCATGACCTATCTGCCCTTACTGGGACAAGTGTAAGAAATGTATGAAAGCAACAGAAATTGACTGCATTTTTCAAAAGCACATACTTTTTGTGGTGCGTTGGTGCAAGAGAATTTAAGAGCTGATGAGTAAAATTATTAGAATTGTAAGATGCAACTGAGAATATGCCAAGGAATATGAACAAAATTTCTTCCTAATAGATGCAGAAGAAACCAGTAGGCTCAGAACTTAAGGTTTATAAAAATAATGTATTTAATTTTTAAAGTATACATTTTCCACATTGTGGAAAATTTTTGTAATTCAGATTTAAATATTTTCAAAGAGTCAGAGAACAGTTGAAGTTGGAAGTGATCTCTGGAGGTTATCTAGTCCAATTCCTCCCTTGCTCAAAGCAGGGTCAACTACAGCAGGCTGCTCAGGACTTTGTCTAGTCGGGTTTTGGATATCTCCAAGGATGGAGATGATGCCACAACCTCTCTGGCAAACCTATGCCGATGTTTGAATTGTGTTTGTGAATCTTAGCCTGAAAATGAAATGGAATAGAAACAGAAAAAGAAA
Organism: Fregata magnificens; assembly: GCA_013389945.1. Classification (NCBI taxonomy): domain Eukaryota; kingdom Metazoa; phylum Chordata; class Aves; order Suliformes; family Fregatidae; genus Fregata; species Fregata magnificens. The sequence goes on from WAAD01013799.1 coordinate 8,564, forward strand.
ATGAAAATTACTCTTCCATTTTCAATGTCTCACCTGAGCAAAATGAGACACATAATTAGCAACAATATAACTATATTTTAACAGCTCCTTTTCTGTTTTAAAATCATTTCAGATGCTGTTAGTAACAGGAAAAAAACCAACCATTTTGTTGGCTTCCTTTGGTGTATGTAATGAAAGTCTGCTCTTAAATGGTGTAAATTTGGTGCCAGTCCTTTCTCAGAAAGCACCTGCAGATGCCGACCTTGCTGGCAGAAGCATATGATAGAAGAACCAGAATCTCTCCACTGATTTCAGGGAGCTGAAGTGCTAAAACAGATCTCAGATCTTTTAAGCAGACGTGAATTTGTATCGCTTATATTTGACTGAGATTAGGCAATTATGAGAAAACAGTTTTAATATTTAAATTAGTCAAATGCTTAATTATGAAAGTGCTGAAAGAAGAATGCTCAGCTTCATTGCACTTCAATGGCTTGTAAATTGGCAAGTAGCTGTAAATTACCTCCTGGATTTCTTTAGGTTAATCAAATCAGATTTAATGATGTCTTTGAAATCCACAGATTAAAGGTATAAAAGTGTGCATCATAGCATGGGGCAGAACCATAGTAATAGTTGTTAATTTCTATTTTGTTCTCTTTTCTTCTCTGTTCTTTTCCTGTAGACCTGCAAAAAAGAATAGAAGTGCAGTATTTCTGGGAAGCATGTATTCTAGTGATGCTAAAGCCCTGATCTTCAGAAAAGAATCCTTGNAGATAACAACAGGGAGACAGGTGACGTGATTCAAGTAAAAGGATTGGTAAATATCGTCTGTAGTCTGACAACAACAGTGTTTTAGGAACAGCACCTGAAAAAGTGAAACCACATGTCTAACAAGTGTATATCTCCTATTTTTTATCAAAGTGAATGTGAAAGAGTCTGAGGGAATAGGAAAACCCAGTGCAGATTTAAGGCATGAATTCAAACTTTGCTCTGAAGGTCATATGCAGCTGACTTCTTAGCCTCAAGTACCAGGTAAGAAAGGCTGGGGAGCTAATGTCAGGTAGATGCAATGCCAGCCACTTCCTCCCCCTCCATGCTCCCTGCTCCATAAATCACTTTTGTTTTAATACGTTAACCAAGAGGGCCAACCACCTCAAGAAAAGGCAATATGCCTTTTCTATTTGTGAACAGAATTGTTGTTGCTAATCTAGTTATCAGCTGATATTTTCTTCTGTTGTGGTACTTCCTAATAATAATTAAAGTTCAGGAAAAGATTTCCATGCAGATTTGGTTGTATTTAAGCATCTTTATTATCCACCAAAACAAAACTTTATGTTTGACTCAAGCCTAGGTCTTCATTAAAACATACCAGTGTCAAGAAAAATCTTGTTTTCTTTCCACCTTCAAAACTCATAGTTGTTTGCTCTGATTCTGTGAAAAGCAAGACACTTCTTCTACAGTGTTTCATTCATGTGAAAGCTAGTTTTACTATGAGCAGGAAACAATCATTTTTCTGTGGGAGGAAGGAAAGGCCTTTGTGGCAAAAAAGTGGCTCTAACTCTCTGCAGATAATAGCAACTTTTCACTTGGGAAAAAATTTGCAAAGCCAATGTGTTAGAATGATCTGTGACTGCTTCCCCCTCAAAAGGCTGGGCTAACGTCTGCCAGTTTACTGTGGTGTGTTAAAAGGCCCTGGAAAGCCAGCTGAAGCTTTGAAGAGTCCAAGCAGGCAGAATACTTCCAGCACTCCAGTTAGTGTAAATTTAGTGTTCCAGCACTCCATATTTAGAGCATTTCTTTGTTGTTGGACAGCATATTCCTTCCAGCGTATGCTCCCTGGCCTGAATATTCCCCAGAGAAATGGTGGCTGTAGAGACATCCATGAATAGTAAAAACTGAAATTAAGCCCAACCCTTTTATAAACTGTGAATAGGCTTCCTGTTCCTCTCTCATTCACACAGAGTGTAGACAAATTTTGGCCCTTAATGTGCTCCAGAGAAAACCCCTTAAAGTTATTCATAAATAATGAGTTGATGTGCTTACAAATGTTACAGGGTGATACGATCCCAGCCTTGGACAGGCTGGCTAAACAGTGACATTCGGAGTCTCAATATTCAATACCTGGCATTATGTATAATCACCTGTACCTGAAGGTTACCAGGCCTTTAAGGTCCTATTTCACACCCTCTCTGCACCAGTGACAAAGCAATAGTTATCTAGTCTCACTGCTCGGGTTGTCCTGAGCGTTTTCAGAAAACAAGCAGGAGGCATAAAGCTCACAGTGATTACCCTCACCTGGGATTTAGCCATACGCACAAAATAAATAAATAAAATGGTTTGCCTTCAGTGTAAAAATTCACAAAATGAAAAAAACCAACCCAACCCTTCAACCCAGCTCTCATTGTCATTCCTAGCCATAAGCAAGAGTTTGTTAGGCGCTCCCTAGGTACTCTTTCATCTGCTTCGTAGCTGCATGTCCTAGCACAGAAGTATGAGCACTCACTGTTCAGTAGCAGTTCATGTATTGCAGTCCTGTGACTGCTCAGACAAGACACACCTCTGATCAAAATTTGGCTGCACAGGTGGTTTCTCTGTAGTAGCATGAGATAAATTCATCGCTGACTAAAGGAATATTTTCAGTGAGCTTGAATCACAATGAAGAAATCATTTCTTGCCTGACTTTTGTCCAGCAACCTTTGGTAGTGGATTTTTGTGGTGTTCAAGGAAAGACATTTATCCCAGTGTGACAAATATTTCCCTCTCTCTCTTTTGCTTTATTATGTTTAAAAAGAGATGAATTGGGAAAACATTTGTCTTGTGTAGCCTGTGCAGGAATATTAAGCAGCCTGTGCCTGTTGCAGCTTTCTTAATCATGCTTGGTTTACTGTCATGCACCATTCTGGTGGAGAGAGACCATTTCACAGCACTGTAATACAGTACCTGTGTTTTTCATTATCAGCAAGAGGGTCTAAGCTGTTTTCTTTTACCTCCCTTTCTCCCTTCAGTTTTTACAGTTGTGGTTGTAACAGAACAAGAAAAATGTAAATTACCAGTTAAAAGCCCAGTCAGAAGAGAAAGCAAGCCATGGAAGGTACAGAATACTGCTTGGGTTGCGCCCAAACAATCCATTACTATGGGCTGTTTGCCATTTTTCAGCCACCTGAGTGTTGTCATGGCTTCTTAGAAACATAGAATAATTCAGGTTGGAAGGGACCTTGGGAGTTGATCTGGTTCAACCTCCTGCTCAAAGAGAGGCTACACTTAAATAAACCCAGACTGCTAAGAGCTTTATCCATTAGGATCTTGAAAGCCGATGCTGGCACCACTCATTTTCCTAGTGCAAATCCCTGCCTAAAACGTGACCCAAATTCCTTTGTCACCTCAGCTACCTAACTGGAACAAACTAGTGTTTATACAAGTCTATTTTCTTCTCCATTTCTCTGCTAAAAGGCAGGACCCTTTTTGGATACAGGCACTGTGGGAAGAAAGGATGTTTTTATGGTAAAGTGAATGAGTTATGAGAAAGTCTTCCAAGCTCTGCTGCAGTAATTTTCAGAGTAAGCCCCTTCTTCTCTCTGTACAACCATTCCTCTGGTATAGCAGCACGGATGTTATATGCTATGGGTCCTTCTCAAACATTGTGAGGTAAAGTAGTCATATGAGAGAATATCTGCTTTATCTTTACTTGGAATGGCTGATCAAGTCTCCAGCTCCAGTAATGAAACAACTATAGCCACCCCCTTTCCTGAGCTTTTGTTGTGCCTATTAGTGATCTGAGTCTCACAGAGAAAACACAAGCTGCCAATGTGGTTCTTCCTAAGGTGCCAAACAGGCTTAGATTGGAAGTTTTTTTCAGGAATCAATTATACCTGTCTAGGTGCTTGCATAGGATCAAACACAGTGGTGTCTGAGATGGGGTATTGGGTCCTACTGAAATGCAAACAGTAAATAAATAAAAAGGTTAAACTTGTCACTGTGCAAAGATTGTTGTCAATGAACAGTATGGCTCGTCGGCTGTACNACCCTTCTGCTCAGCTGAACCTGCCAAACAACCTTCCCATCACTTCCGGCCAGCCCTGCCCTCGCCTTGCTAGGTAAGAAGGTTAGTATGTCACTGAATGCACTGCTGATACCAACAACTGTTGTTTCTCATAAATAGCATAAGCCAGATGTGAACTATTAGACAGCATTTGGGATTCAGATGCAAAAAGCTTTTGAGCTTCTTTTCATGCTGAAGGCAGAAATTGAAGATATTAATTGCACTGCTTATAGCTTCAGCCTCTTCATCTGAATGAGATGCTTTGTGATTTCCATAAACCCCAGGAGTATGATGCTTGAAGCTGAAATATATTTCCTGACAGATTGACAAATAGGGCAGATTTTTTTATTATAGCTATTGGAATTGAAAACACTACCACATAGAGACGCCAAAAAAGACTGTTTTTATACATAAGGGTATTGTTTCCAGAAATGCTTTGAAAGATTTTCTCCATTAATATTCCTCCTTTTTGTCCCACACAGGGAAGTTATTTTTTTAACTTATTATATATTGCATAAAACCCAGTGTAAGTCTTGAAACCACTGAGGATAGTTTGTATAATGAAAAAGGCTTCATTCTACCATTGTTCAATACTGAGATAAATCAGAAGTAATTTTACTACAGTCATGGTGCCTGATAGGTACAAGAGAGATCAGAATTGCAGCCAGGTGTTTTTTCAAAGAAGTGTTCTGGGAGATACTGACATTACTGTATTTTGGTTGTACACAAATGATTAATGGTAGAATCATATGCCATCTGTTCATGCTAATTATATGAAATGTTTGTAATAAAACCTAAAACTCAGCGTGTTTGTTAAACTCCTCAAATTCAGACCATTACTGTGGAAGATTTATTAAGGCCAATGAATTTTATACTGGAAATTGGGATCCTGCCATGAAAGAATCTGGAACAAGATGACGCATTGTTCGTTGAATCAAAGGATTTTTAACATGAGCAGTATTCTCGGTTTTGTGAGATAATTTTATTTTGGGGCTCTGAGTATGAGTGAAACAACCCAAAATTCAGATGAGAGGAAGCAAGGGTGAACTTTTGCAGAAGAGAAACAAAAAAGAGCACCCTGGTAAGTCTCTTGGCAACTTACTGTCAATTATCAGTGGCTTTACTCAAAGCAGGGTATGAATGGGTACATCAGTGCATAACTATGTGACAGAGTGTGTCAGAACAAAAGATGAAAGCTGTCAGCTGTCCCTTACCCTTTTCCTGAAACAGCATCTGACCATGAATCTCACTTCCCAGAGGTGCAGCCCTTTTCTCCTGTTATTGCAATGCAGAGAGACTGTCAATGTCTGTTAGCCAGAGGGAGAAGAGGTTCCCAGCACAGTCACTGTACCAGGCAAGAAAAGGCTCCCCTAAATAACAGTGCAAATTTGTCGGTAAGAAGAGGACTGGGCTCAGGTAACATAACACCTGAATTTTGAACAACACCCTGTCCTATTTAAATGAGATTGGTGTCCCTTTCTGAGCGATTTCAAGGATACATAGGTGCTCAAGGACACCCTTGGTGTTGTCAGCCTCTTCCTGAGGGGTTGAGTAGAGGACCCTGCACACAGTGTAACCTCATCTCAGAGTCTTGCTACTGTGCCTTTTTGCTGCAATGGGCTGGGTTAAATCACAGCAACAAAAAAAGGAATAGATGGAAACACAAAATGCATGGCTTGTATTCTGCTCAGCTGTGTGTGGGTGTAAGGGAAAGCAACTATTACTGCCATTTATGAGATATAACAGACATATTCAAGTGTTTTGCTTTTACCCATTTCATTCTCTTATTGGAAAGGGGATATAAACCCTATCACTTTTGTCAGCTAATGAAGAAAAGTACTTGGGAGCAGCACTAATTCAATGAATAGGAAGGGCCATACGCTAAGGATCAGAAGATTGGGTTCTATTCACAGCTCTGTGTTATCTGCCTTTTAGTCTTTTCCATCCTCACAGTGGAGATGATAATGCTTAACTGCCAACAGAAAATATTTTGTGATCTATAGCTGAAAAGCACTATGTAAGTCTAAATATTATTTCAGTATCTTCTTCCCACCCACTCAGTAAGTAAAATATGTGAGAGTTATGGAAAGTGATGTGATAATTATTACACAGAAGCTGAGCTTTGAAGTTGAAAGCATGTTATAGCTTATTATATATAATACCTCTCAGACACTATGCCAATGAGCTTGGTATAAAAACTCAATAGAACAGATACTTAGCAGGCTAAAATGGCCACAGATAGTGCAGCACAGTTGCAGTTTCCTTGAACAAGCAACATGCATAAACGTCGCAAGCTACTTTAGGTGCAGAGCTTCACAGCATACTTCAAGCTCCAATTACAACGCAATAAAGGATGCTCAGCTCTCCAGAGCTCTGGGCAATGGAATGCATTTCACATCTGGGGAAGTTACAGACAAAATGCAGTGCATAAGGATGCTGGGTCCTCTCACTGCTGAGTTACCAGGAGGGCAAACAGTTAAACAACACTTCATTTTTTTTTCAGGTTTTAAACCAGCTTCTAATTTTCTATTTTTTTAAGATGCTTTATAATGCAATTAGAGAGCTCCTGGAGGCACTAATTGGATCATAAAGTGCCTTCTTCATGTTCCAGCTGAGGAGAGAGGAAAAAAGGATCACTTCACGTCCTCTTTGCACCTGCTAAGATGTTTGTGAGACACCTTACAATTAAATTATAAGCACCTAGAGGAGACTTTAAATTACATACTATAGAGCTAGAACCTTGGGTCAGACAGCAGAATCCACAAACTCAAAGCTTACAAAAGCCTCATATCCACCTTCTGGCACTTTTCTACCTCCTGGGGTGGAAAAAGACCTTTGTTTTTCCAGTGCCCTGAGTTCTTAATATTCTCTCTCAAAACTATGGTCTAACTATAGCTTAGGCTAACTGCAATTTCTTGCTGAGCATACAATATGTCTTTTCAATACTCTGGCCCAGGAGGGAACCTGACAGCAGGCATAACATGGATGGTTCTTATAATCACTAACAGCTCCTGGGTAGTCATCTCTGAAATGGAACTGCCCAGCGGATGTGAGGAGGTGGAGACTGTGGAGCTTTTATCCTCCTTGGAGGCTGGTATGAGGAAATGAGACAATTATGGTGCTAAAACTGGAAACTATATGAGAACAGTGCAGGCTGCAGTAACACCGAAGCAGTGTGAGGGAGAGGAGAGACAGGGGCACAGGCAAGCAGAGTTTCATGAGATTGCTGTGCCGCAGTCTCATGTATTCTGCCTACCAAACTGCAGGTGTCGGTCCCCTTCTACTGCTTCACAGTCTGCACACAGGATCTGATACTGGTGGAAGCATGAGAAGGGGACTGACCCATCTGGCAAAGAGGCTCTTGGCTGTTCATGTTTCTGACTGCTGTATTAACCAGTATCAAATCTGGATTTATATTTTATAGGCCTCTTTGGAAAAGGGTATCCAGAGACCTCTGAAATCAGTGTATTACTCTGGGTTTTCGGTAGCAGGGTTGTAAATCAGAAAGTACGGAAAAACCTGGCTGCTGGGTCTCTAATCTCAGTATACAAATACGTATAAACTCCGGCCAATCAAGTAACATACTATGCCTAACAGCCCAAAGGCCTAGAGAACAAAGTATCACCTACCATCAAGTCAGTCTGGTACAGGTACCTTAAATGTACAACCATAAATTAATACCTGCTCCTGCATATAGAACTGAACTGGAACTTTTTGGTATCTTGGGCTATTTGGATATTTCTCCATACGCAGGGTTCCTGACTAGAATGTAGCTTTGACCTTAATTCATAGAAATATTTAGGATACAGATACCTAAATACATTTATGAATTAGAGCCCTACTGAAATCGATCATCTTTAGGCTCCTAAATGCACATGTGGACACAGATCTTAGCTGCCCCCTTTCTGTTCAGGTAACTCCTGGACTGCTCCATGGGGACTGTCAACAGATTTTTGTTTCTCATGCGATTTTTCTGCCATGAAATTCTGTATGGAATGACAGTGTAGAGCCCTCAATGTTAAGAGGCAAGAACGATGATTCTGTGGGCTGCCTATTTGGACTGGATTTTGAATATGTGTAAAGTGGGTGAAAATCTCTAGCTGAAAGGAACCTCTGTTCCTTTCAGTCCTGCTCAATAACATACTTTGACATTTTGTTGGTTTGGTGGCTTTTTGTAGCTTTTCTTCAAAGTCATAAGACATCATGGTTGGTTTTATTCTTTCAGTTTTCAACACACATTTTCCTCTCTTCTTATTAAGTAATATAAATATACTTTGCATAGTTTGATTTTGCATATATAACATTCTATGAAATTATGTTCACATATTGTTTAACCTGGATCATCCTATTTCCCACATCCTGTGTATTTTTTAAGATGGTTATTTAATTATGGTTTCTTCATGTTGACTGTTCTGATAGTTATATCAATTTACAATATATCATTTATTCTTTTTCTCTATAGAGTGTTTTAATAAGAAACTGTTTGCCTTAATGACAACATATAGTATCACTTATTCTATTAAAAGTGGACTACATGCTCTACTCTAGCCCTTTGGATATGATAATCAGTTGCTGTCCGTTAATTAATTTTGGTACCTCCA
>WAAD01013799.1:25647-36282 GCA_013389945.1 Fregata magnificens
CAACTGCATAAACTTACATAGGGATGGTTAGTTGATTTGCTATTAAAACTGAATACTAACATATATGTAGGTGGTACACATAACTGCATCTATGTTACTTGAAACTTCTGACCCACTACAGTCTCTGAAGGAGTGAAAACACTGTGGGACACAGGTGAAGTATAACAGTAACAGGCATCTTTTGATAGCTTTACAGTTCTAATGAAAATTCCCTTTTATGCTGGAATCTCCCCATGAGATCTGTGGCCAAATGTGATCAACACTGTAAAACATACNGATTTCATTTCAACATTGATTAAAGTGTTGTGGGTTTTTTTTTTGCAATTGAGTGAATACAAACATGTAAAGAAAAATACTGCCTCTATCAATGAATTTTTAAATTCATTCAATTTGAATGGGAATGACAGTGCTTTTGGTTTTGTGACAATGTTCCTGATTATCAATCATGACATAATTCTTAAAACATACATTCCTTCATACCTTGAATGGACACAATCCTTTNGTTCATGGTTGATAAGATAATAACCTAAGTAAAGATAAATAGGAGAAGGCAGCACTTATTTCCAACTGTTAAATGAAGAAATGTAGGCACTAGAAGATTAAATTATTTGCTCGTGACCACACAGTCTGGTGCAAGGTCATGGAATTGGACCTAGACTGCCTGAGCTTTCTTGTGTCTATTGCCTTAAATATAGGCATGACTGTTTATATAACATATATAGCAATATACTTCGATGAAGTTTGCTTGTGGAGCTATGACTATCTCATACTGAAGAGCTAGGTATTTCGATTATTCAAATCATTTAAGGTCAAGAGAAGGTTTTAAGATATTTCTTCAGCGATATTATGCCTTTCAGAATTAAATATTAGCAAGAAAATAAAATCAAAGAAAAACATCTAATGTTTATGTAAGAAGCACCTGTCTAGATGTAATACGTATAGTACATTTGACATTGCATTAAAAAAACCCCACAACACAACATTGCTCTCTGAATGAACTGATGATTGCACTCAAGGTCAGGTATGAATAACACCTGAATTTTTCCATTTACTTACAATAAATCCCTGCTCATTAGACTACTGTATAATTATGAAATAGTTTAAACATACTTAACTACCTGCACCCCCAACAAGGCTTATGCTGTAGATGTATCCCATGAGAAGAAAGAAACACACAGGTGCCTACTATTACTCATAATGCTATGGAGCAACAACATTTTTGGACAAGACGTTCTGGGGACAAGCTGAATCTCAGGTCAGTGGAGATTCGTTGTATGTGGACAGTCTCTAATAACTTCTAGTTTCCTGTGGGTCGAAATACTAACAAAAAAGTAAAAACCTGGGACATCCACCACAACACTAATCCAGACCTTGAGAGCAAAACCAATTTATTGTATACTGACAGGGTAAGCCACTGTCTTGAAGGATACATGTTCTGAAGGCTCACAGAGTGTAGTGATGTCAAGGTGTGGAAGAGATAAGAGGTTTATTTTGAAATTTTTGGTGCATATGCTGATGCTTTACTCTCCATTCTTACCCACCAGTAAAATGCAGTATTACAGCCCCTAGGTCCAGGATCACAATATAAAAATACCCTTCTAATGGAATATCGACCGGCTTCTACACCAATCCAAGCCATACCAACACTCAGTCTCCATGCAAAGATACAGGGCATCCCCAAAACATACTGGCACATCTGACCTTTATTTTTTATTCTTTTCAGAAAAAGATATATTACTGAACAAAACACAGCCTCAGTGTCTACTGCAGTCTGAGAGGAACTCTAGAGGAAATCCAAAAAAGTTGGATTAATAAATAGCATGCTGAAACTTTTATGTGTGCATCCCTCTGTTCTTTATGATTCCTGCTAATATGAAAGCACCATGTGACAGGAAAAACAGCTCAAGACACTAACATTTTAGCCCAAGTAGTGTTGCAATGGAAGGATTCTTATCCTAAGACTTCCCTTCCAGCTTTTCAGAGGCAAGAGTTAACTTTTCTAAACCTATTTGAGTGTACAACTTAATGTCAAGGAATTCAGCACCTGGCAGAACTGGTTCCCAGCCTTCAAGACTTTTTGAGGTCTATCACAAGCATGACCCATCTTAAATCCTAACATCTGAAGGTCAGACCTGGGAAGCCTGCTGACAACAGCTAAGATTATTTTATTGATCATTGCCAAATGCAAGCTGCAATAGATCACCTTTCTCACAAGTCTTTTCTATTCACTCATACGCATTACTGCATAACATTTGTATTAAATACTATCTTGAGATGATCTTTCTTGACTGAGATTTCCTTTTTCAAGGTCTTCTATTTTTGAATATACATTGACTTCTCATTTTATTTTCAAACTTGACATCAGACGTTTGAATCATGTGCCATTATATAGCAGGTTAATCCATCTCTTTGACTGGATGCATGGAGGTTTAATAGATAAAAAGGTGAAGAATAAACAATGAGTGAGATGAAAAAGGAGAAAGGATTTTGGAAGATATTTTTACCTCAGGTAAGACACAGATGTAAAAGGTATAGCTATAATGCAGAATCTTTCTACATTTTATTTTTTTTTAAAGAAAGGCTGATGAATATAACAAATCTTATAAGCACAGAGAAGAAACAAACATTGACGACGAGAATAACTGAGGTAATTTCCAGAGCTACGTGGTGACATATTAAAGCTAAAATTAATAGTTAGCAAGCTATTAATTCTTGTAGTCGTTTCCCCACCAAAAAAATAAATTTTTTTACAGGACTGGGCAAAAAAATATACAATACACCATTTTGCAGGCTTGGGCAACTGATCTTCCACCTCTGATTGTCCTGGGTTGTCGTCACAAAGAGCCATAGTCATCAGTGAGAAGTTAACAAAAAAAAAAAAAAAAAGGTGCCTTTTCTGTAAAGCACCTTAAAAATCTAAGATAGCTGCCAGTGACAAAGAGACAGAGAATCTGTTAAACCAGATCAGACTTTCTGTTCTGTTACTAGTTGAAGCTTTGCCTTTACATTTCCCATATCTATTCATGGAGCTAAGAGTGCAATAAAGGCATTAAATCCATCACGGACAAAGAAAGAAAGAAAGAAAGAAAAACCCCACCAAAAACCCCATCTGCAAAAAGATGGGTAGCCAGCAGAGATCTATGAATAATTTAAAAGGCACCTGTCTCCCCTCATATTGGCAACTTTGAACTGCTCTTGCCTTGCAGATATATTTCAATTGCCTGAGCAAAAAGAAGTGTCTAAAACTTCTCAGAAAACTTAAAAGTTCTTAACATTCCTGCAAGATGCTTCAAGGAAAACTTTACTGTTATACGAAAGCGATCCAACTTACACTGCATATATTTACTGATGACAGTCATCATGGAAGGAGCACATCACTGAGGGAAGTAGAACCTCCAATTAGGCAGAGAATCTTTAACACCAAATTACAGGTTTTCAATTAAAGATTAGGTCCTAGTTCAGCCACAGGTAGCTGGAATTCAGGCAGAAATCCTGGAATGAAATCTATGGCCTGTGTTATGCAGGAGGTTGAGTGAGATGATCATAATGATCTCTACTGGGTTAAAAATAAAAATAATTTCAGAATTTACCAAGAGAACCTATCTTATTATCAAGAGCAAACACTGTGATCTGAGTCTAAAGCATTTGTTAGGTGCTGGGGATTATGCCTGTTCAGCTGGACTGAAAAAATATCCCAAGCCCAAATCTCAAAAATAACTCTATTATGCATGGATGTTAATGAGTCAGTTGTGATAAAGTATTGGTAATAGTATTCAGTGTGAAAGTCTGCCTTTCCACAGAATCATTCATCGTCAAGTGTTGATTCTCACCTGCATGTTTGTTAAAGGAAATTATTTGGGCTTAGAAACTGCCATTTATCCAGATGAACCCTAACAAAGAGGAAGGTTATAGCAGATGCGTGAATAGTTGGGCCACAGGAATTTTTCAGAATTATGTTATAAAAGGATGGGCTAAATACCTGTCCCCATGTGAAGTAGTCTATTAAGTACTAACAATAATTAGCAGGAATGGGCAAAGACATCTCAAAAGAGAATACAAATGGCTATATATAAATCTATAAACACGTGAGTATTGTCAGAATTGAAACATTTTGTAACATGGAAGGAGTTTCAGCAGAATTACAAGATCTCATTGTGCCACTGTTAAAATAAATTATTTTTGCTTTTCAGTTTGCATTTAAAATCTCAAATTTTCTAAAAATATTTCATTCTGACTGAGAATGACAATTGATTTACAATTGCGGAAATTAGTTATGACCAATGACCTCAACCTGAGATGGTTTTTCGTCTTAAAAGCATGTGGTAAAAATAAAGGAAAGGGATTAAGAGTTAAGAAGGGGAATCCATCGCCTACAAAACCTGAAGTACTAGTACCACATAAGCTGAGGTTTTCTGGAACTACTTTGGTATTGCCTTAGTCCACTGTGTTCAAAATAGAGCTGTCAACACTTTGTATATAAAAGACATTACAAAAGACAGCTAAAATCTGTGTCACTGACCTCTTTTAGAAAAGAAAGTTGGCCTAAATTATGAGATCCTCAAAACTGTATTTGCTCAATGAAGTGTTTTGCAAGGCTGAAAAAATTATCATTATCAGCTTTTACAAGCAGAGGATAAGACAGTTATTTGTGCAAGTTGATCCTGAGATACAGTTCTTATCTTGAACTCCCATTCAGCTTTCCCAAGTTTCATTCTTTCATCCCAAATTTCAGTCACAAGTAGTTCTAAAATATGAATTACTGAAATGAGATTTCCTTATGATATCAAAATGCTACTTCAGTCCCACCTCAGTGAAACCAAGGATTGCTGAGAGGCCATTTGCTGCAGGTTTGTAGCAGGTTTGGAAGGTGAGCCCCACCTGGTTGCCCGCCCCATGCTGGTGGTAGAGCCAGCTAGCCTGGGGAGCCATCGCAAGGTGTGCAGATGATGCCAAGGAGGAGCTCGGAGGGGTGCGAGGTCAGCCCTGTGGCATGGCCACCTGCCAGCCAGCAAGTCAGCAGCTACAGGGGCTGGCACACAGCCAGGTAGAAATTTCATAGAAATTAACAGTATGTTCTGGGGATAATGGGGGGAAAAAAAGGAATATTCTCCCATACCCTCGCTGGCTTTTTCACCTGTGAGCCCGTCTGCCTATAGTGACATAAAACAGAGCAATAGCCTGCAGCTTCCTGCCCAAATTCTGCACCAGAACTGCCAATTTCCTTTCCAGGCCCCTCTTCTTGAGATGCAATGCAACAGAGTGAACACAAAAAATGTAAATTAAAAATAGAGCAGCTATTCTTCAGAGCAGCTCCCCATGGCAGCTTAGGATATTCTTAGGGGACTACCAGCAGCTGATCTCAGCAATAAGGAAGCTGAAGGTACTGAAGAGAAACATGGTGGCAACATAGCATTTAAAGGACTCATGCTGAAAAAAAAAAAAAAAAGGGGGGGGTTGGGGGGGACAGGCTACAAGAACAAATTTTATTCAGAAATTTTATTAGAGAAATTTTGCTCATCACAGAAAGCCCATGGTTCTCCTCAGTGTCCCTGTTTTTTAAACGATGCTTATGAAGAAACTCATTAAATTGGCCATTTTATAATTCAGCTATACATTTCACCCTCCTTTCTTTTTTTTTTCTTTTTTTTTTTTTGTGTGTGGGAAGAAGTAAACATGATCACAAACTTTTGATCTGAACAGAAAGATTTCTGTAATTAGAAAACACAGGAATTCAGAACACTGACTATATTTCTGTGAGTGGATCAAATCATTTATAAGAAAACCAAATCACAATTTGTTTAAAAAAACCCCCAAACATCCAAATTGAACTTCCTTTTCTTTACACAGAAAAATGAGAATAAAGAAAAAAATCAGTTACGCTTCAAAAAGGTGATATTTTATGCTCATAAACACAGAATTAGAGAAATACAATAGAAAAACAAACAGAAAAATATTTAATAACTTTCACAGAGAATTAAACTCTGCTAGTCTGCACATATCTATTAAAATATATAGCATTTGACAGTCTTCCTTTCTTATATCCTGTTTGGAATTGAGAACTGTTGGTATTGCATCTTTAGAAGGGTAATTTTCCTTAAATTTTCTGGGAAGTCTCAAGCTTAATCAATAAGCTCAGTTTCATGTGCTATTAATTATTTTTAAAAGGTTGACATTATAAGCAAACTACCAGGGTATTTAGTTGACTCACCGTAAATATTTCATTTTAGGAGATGAAGCTCATTTTATACATTAATCAAAATGTAATTTTCCTTAGTAATACACAAATGTAATGGGTTTCACCTGCATGCCTTTATGTCAGCAGGTACACAATTTATGAACTTCATAGCGGCAATATGGAGACAAAGTCAATTTTTTAAATATATGGCTAGTATTTTATTAAATTACAAGATGAATGCAATTAGTAAAACTTGTTATTTCCTAAAATTTAACTTATTTATGCAGAATATATCTGTTCCTTGGATGATTAGATTCAGTAGTCATAGAATGAAAGATATACTATTCAAAAGAGGTATTACTCTTTCGAGGAAAAGCAAATCTCTTGTAAAAAACAAACAACTCAAAATGAAAACACACAGGGAGAACTCTTTTTACTCCAGACAACATAACAATTATTTCAGAAATAGTCGGATATCACCTTTGAATTAAACAAATAATACTGCTGAAAATAACCACATAAAATGGAATGTCTTTTTGCTGATTGCATGTGTGTTTTCTAGAACAACAAGAAATCTCAGGCAAGAGGCACTTTTTTGCAAACCAAATGCCCCAGAGGTGAAACTTGTACGATAGAGTAACAGAATAGAAAAGGTATTTTTTCCTCCTTTTTCTAGACCAGTTTGCAATTTCTCTGATGTCCCCTGGTACAGACATCCACACCAGTGGATCTTCTTTCCAATTTCCTCCTGCTCACTCCAGGAAAACGTAATGCCTGCAAAAAATGGGTATTGACTTATCCAGATGAAACCTGGGCTTTGCTTTCCAATTCCACATACTTGCCCTTGAATCACAGTTACAAATATGTGTCTATGGCAATTAAAGCATTTAATTTCCATCCACAAAGACGACATTAATTTTCAAAATGAATTCTGTTGTTTTTAAGAAAGTCTTCAATTTCCTGAGGCAAAATGAATAATATGCTGTACAAATATATAATTTAAATATATGAAATGTAATAATTATGGTAATGCTAATATCATAAATATTACCAGAAATTCTTAGTAATATTTTATATGACTATGGCAATACTTCCAATTTATACAGAAAACCAGGACTACTTTTAGTTTTGGTCCCACACTGCAAGCCAGTGGACGGTGCCAGTGGAGACTTGCTTACCAGGTAGCTGGGAACTTGTGAGAGGGGACTTGAACCCACCTGCCATCTTTGCAGTATCTTCCTGCCAGAAAGGTCTTTTTTGTCTTCTTCTCTCTAACTCTGTGTAACTTCATAGGCAAAGCTGCCTCCAACAGATTTTTCTAACACATGCAGGCAAAATAATTTGCTAGCACCAGGGTTACCATATAGATGTCAATCTAATCCTTTGTTGTTTCAGTGCTCTGTGCAAATACAGTACGCAGTTTACATGTGTCACAGTAAGATAATTAGATATAACTACTTGGCATCCTCACTCCTCTTGCCTTGTAACGGCATTTGAGAATGATACCGGATGGCCAGCAGGGACTTGGCAGCAGCCATTAGTTTTCTCCTCTTATTGGAAAGCTCACTGAGAAATGTGTAATGGTGTTGACTCAGTTTTATGTATTTATTTAACATAAACCAAATAACATTAAAAGCCACTGCACTTAAAGGGAGTTGTAGCATCATGGCAAGTACAACTTGGGAAGTGAGTATTTCATGCAAACTGAGAGACACACAGAGCACAAATGTCACCTGACTATGGGTAGGTTTTCAAATATGTGAATTTTAATCTCAGTAGATATTTTAGATCCCATCTATAGATTTTCAAGCACATGCTAAGCCCTTGGACAGTCCTACTAAATAACAGGTTTACAGTTAATGATGTGTACATGTTTGCACAGCTGGAAAAGGTAGCATGGCTTTCAAGCCTTTGCAAATATTCTAAATCTTTGCCTTTCTACTTCATTTCTTAATTGGCTGGTCACATTTTCTTTCAGAATAACTGCTTGTTATATTATGGCCTCAGATGAAACCATATACTTGCTGCACTTCATAGAAGAGCAGCTGAAATTAAATAGCCCTACATTTTGGTTCTCCTTTAGCAATTCATAATGCAGTTCAGGAAGCATATGTCCTCGCTAAGATTTAAAAGAAATGCTTGCCAACAATCCCAGAAAGACTGAAATATCAGCCAAGGACAGAAAAGAGGTAAAATAATTCTGGGTCTTCTTATCATCTCTCTTATATTTGAACCAGAGAAGACATGTAAGTGAGGAGTTTATTATTCCATCTCTAGATGATTACATGATCCAGAAAGCAATGACATTGCTTGTGAGGACAGAGATGGGATGAGATAAAGAAACCTCTTACCTCATGTATTTTGGAGTGCAGAATCTGTGCCTGAATACTATTTTAACCCTTGCTGCAAAGTTTTCTATGCCTCCTGAAGGCTTGATCCTGGAAGGTGCTGAGAACCATCTTTGAGGTGGTCTATTAATCTACTTAAGTGTTTCTGGATTGTGTTAGATTGCTCACATTTTGCAGAATCAATAGGCTGTTTGTTCTGTCTGTTTTTAAACTGTAAGCCTGATCTGAGATGGATTTCATGTACCCAGCACCAATTGATTTTGACAGTTGTTACAGACATGGAATGCAACACTCAAGATCATGCCTTAAGACTCTTGCTCCTTGGAGCAGGGCAGAGAATTATACATTGAAAAGTCTATCGAAACACAGTTGTGTAAACATGACATTCCCTACAGCATATTGAAATTCATCTTTCTGGAGAACCATTCCATGTTTAAACTGTGCACGCTTTCCATAACAAAAACCTATACCATACAACACTAGGCTATTTCAGGACTTGAAAGGCTGGTCCTAAACTTTTGAAACTGAAGGCCTTGGAAATATCACTATTTTTCTCTGCAAGAATGGATTCTTGAGCTTGCATACCATTTTCTTCTTTTAGTTTTGTCATTACAGTTATGAAAGAGTGTTGTGTGGTATGTCTCCATGGAAGAAAAGAGCACAAAAAGGGAACAGCCCTCAAAAACCAATGCAAGTGTAGAAAAGTTAACAAAACATGCCATTTTCTGCCATGCTTTTTAGCTCTACTATTCCTTCTTTGCCAAACCAAAAATTTATAGTAAGAGAGAAAGCCAACATAAACAGTGCTAAGCATATTTAAAGACACAGGAAATGCACACAGACTAATCCCATGTACTTTTCAGAAGTTCTCCTTTACTTGATAACTCTAAATACTGATTTCTCTCCCTCATTCCCAGACTGAGATAGTGTGCCAATGGTTAACATGAACAACAGCTACAAAAAAAACCCTCTCCTTTTCCAGAACTCAAGGTGTTATTACTGACACAGAAGAGTACGTTTGCTTTTTAGGAAATTTGATAACTGATGTAAGAGAAGTCTGAAATGCTTCACAGAATGCTAGTAAAGCACAACGTAAGTTAATGAATGCTGATAGAAGTGGGCATAATGGTTAGGACAGCTCTATTTAATTACATGGGTTTTACGGTTATGTTCATTTGTAGAGGGGAGGTACTTTCATTTTTTCCATAAAATTTATATCAATAACATTCAGCAATGTGCTCATTTCTAACTGCTAAAATCCCTTCTCTGGTCATGCAGACTTTGGATACTTGGAAATACATGGGGAAGTACTCAGCATGCTTAATAACAATATTTTAAACAGACTGCAGTTCTCTTCCTCCTGTTCTATATAGGCAGTTTTGCAAAGAGTTTCCTGGTGAAAGGCCCATCACAATCATTTTTGTTTCTTAGCCTCTGACGAGGTTTGGCTTCTGCATAAGCAAAAAGTGAGCAAGCAAGCAGAGACCCCAACCAAACTATCATCACCCACAAAAACACCAGGAAATATGTGATGCTGTGAGGGGAGGGATCAAAATCTGCACATTCCAATTCCTTATAACACCAGTAGCCTTTCCAGGGGCATACTCCAAAGTTAGCACATTTTTTGAGAGCTGAGGCTGAACAGAGAGGATGAGGGAAAAGGGAGCAGCTGCCTGCTTTGGACTATTCTACTGGCAATATTGCTGGATTTTGCTTCTATTCAGCAGCTTACAGTCCTCCTCTTTCACTCATCCTCAACAGGAGTGTAATGCAGCCACAGCTGAGACACCACTATTGATGAGCAAGCTAAACTGCCAAGATGGAGAAGGAGGAAAAAAAGCCATGTAGTAGTATGGCACAGTAAACATCCAAAATCAAAAAAGCTGGCCTTAAATTTCTCATAGATCTTTTTTCTATTACAGGTTCCTGTTCTATGCTTCTTGCCCTCTACAGGTAGCACAGGATCCTCTTAAAAGGAAGCCCATTCTTCTTGTGAGCCTTTATGGGGAGCAGTGCAGGGTGTTAATATCATGTATAGCCTGTTTGTTTTCTTACAATACTATGCACATACACCAAATACACAAAAGTTCTCTCACACATGTACTTTGCTAA
>WAAD01013800.1:1782-15217 GCA_013389945.1 Fregata magnificens
GTTGACTAAAACTGCCTCGTTTTGCCTTCGGCCCCACTATTTTCCACACAAATCTTAAACTATAATAATAAACTAGTGTCACTAACTAATGTTGATTAGGTAATAATTAGTGGCATCCCATTGTTGGTAATTTTCCCTGAAACACTAAAACAAGATATAAAAGTTACTCATATTCAATAATTTTTCAATTCACTTTCCAGATGCTGTGTAATAGTTCTGCTGCTCTGTGATGCTTCATAAAGCTATAAAACTGAGATGTGCCCGTGCTGATTCACATGGTCTGTAGTCAGTATCTATCAACAAAGAACTGCTAGTTGCAACTTCGTCTGGAGGAAACCCAGAGCAGTCAAAAGGAAATGCTTCTCAGAGGTAAGAGAACTTACTTTTTTTTTTTTTTTTTTCATTCTCTCCTTTATAGTGATGAATTCTGCCCATTTGGATCTGTGTAGTTGCATGGACTGAAATTTGTTGCAGGAAAGCAGCAAAAATAAAGGGGAAAGGAAAGCAGCTCTTCAGTCTTGGGTTTTCAATTTTTCCTCTAAGGTTTATTTTCAGTTTTCAACGAAAGATTTTGCTGTAGTTAGGGTATCTATTTCTGTTTGCTAGAGAATTTGTATGGGGTTCTTCCTCTTACACTCAGAAAATGGAAAGAGAGGACCTGAGAGCTGAAAGGCTTCTCGTATGCCTTCTGATCTGCTACAGGAGTCCAATTAGCAAATTAATATACATTTCTGGCTTATGCTCCTTTCCAGATTATGGAATTTAGCCACTTTCACATCCTTGTATGATAAAGTGGGGAGGTAAGCAGTTGAGAAAGCAGTACAATACATCTTGAACACATGCCTGTTGGGAAGCAGAGACTGGAAATGAACTATGAGCCATGTGTAGACAAGCCTGATTTAAAGAGCTTCCACTGGGAAATCTGAGAACAGACTTTGTTGTGGACACTTTGGGGATGGCTTTTATTGGTCTTGCTGTGCAAAGTCCTTGTTACAGCCATTTGTATTACGCTGCACCCTGGAGTGATTAGTCTTCTGTAGAGGGGCAAGACGGAGATGACTGTCATGTATGGCTGTAGTAAAAAGACTGTATGTTTGGAGGAAATTTCATGGATTGGACTTGACCTCTGCAGCAAATGAGGTGTGGAAATCCTTGAAACTCTTACCCAGAAAAACAGAAAGCATGCATTTTCCTCATCAAAAGGCCTTCAGCTGTTTAACTTATTTTTTCTGTTGCTATAAGGGCAAAAGACCTTCTATATCTATACCTCTCAGTCTTGCTTTTTATTATTTCTTAATAGTTTTAGCTGAGGCAAGGCACACTTGTCATGCTGGGCTTTATAATTTTCTTCCTGAGTGTGATTACAGTGAAAAATATTAGACAAGGGAGTAGGAGGGGAGGGAAAAGCTTTTGGTATTGTGCATGTGGGCTGTAGCTAGAACCCCATAGGTGAGTTAATTAGCACGGTGAGAGCCTGCCTGCCCAGCTTATTAGTACTTAGCATTATGGTATTGGTGCTTTGAAAATGCTCTTGAAATGAAGACTGCTCATAGAGCAGGAAGATGATATATTGTGTTATTGTCTACAAGTTTTGTTGCAGCATTTCATATTTCTAGGAGACTGCTAGCAGTGTTATATGAGTTCATGCCGTTGGTGTGATTTTTTTTTTTTTTTTCCTTAAAGATAATTATCTCAAAAGCCAGAAGCAAAAGTCTGAAAAGTTAGGAAGCTGAAGGCAAGAAGGGGTTATATTTGTTTCATTCATGATTGAAACCTTTTTTTAAAACTTTGTTGCAATTCACAATTTGACTCTTAAATCTCTGAGTCAATTTGTAGAAGTTGGGGTCTTTACTGATCAGCTTCTAGTACATTTTGAGACTGATTAGTAACTTATCATTCCTCTAAAACTTAATGGCACAGCAGGCACAGGGCAAAAGGCTGTGTCCTTCAGTTTCTGCCTCATAAGTCTGTAATGGTTTGAGACGTGTGTTTTGCCTCTGTCTTGTAGGATACCCTCTCCCACATTAAAAGCAGCAAAAATAACATGTAGTTTACTCAGTAACAGCATATTGGCTTGTACCCCACCAGCTAAATCCACACATGACTGTAATGCTGAAAGCTTTTTCCCTTCCTCAGAGAGCAGTATAAAGTGGAGAATAATATAAAATAAGTGCATAGCTTGCCCACAGACGTCAGATGCCAAAGTCACTGAAACCTGTAATTTAGATGATCTGGCAATGATTTCAAGTTCTGGGAAGGTCTTTCGGGATCTTTCTATGATCTCAGCTTTTTCCAAAATCTCCGTAATTGTTGCACAGAGAACAGTCTAGTTCTCAGTTTTTCTTCCTTCGTCTCTCTATGCGGATGCTTAACCACTTGCTTTATGGGCTGCAGTTCTTCATTTAACTAGATGAGAATCTGGTATTAGATTCAGTTCAGTCTTGATTGTCTGAATCTCATTTACTTTCTGCTGTTAAATCAGGACAACAGGTCATAATACTTTATTAATAAACATTTGATACCTTCATCCATAATTCTGTTCTCTCCCTGTCCCTTTCTGTATGGATTTGTAGTGTAATGTTGAGCTGATGTATGGAGTGTCTGTAATACAGATTCAGCTGTCCAAATTAGCCAGTTTTGGGTAAGTACATTGGAAGAGGCTTGCTCATTCATAGCAAATATCGAGAGCTACATCAAAGGAAAACAAAAAGATCTCGCCGTGGGCAGAGTTGTAATTTTTTCTCTTGTTGCAAGTAAGATAGATGTTATGCTGAAAATAAGCAAAAGGGTGAGGGGAAAGTATAATAAAAAGCATCAGAAAAGAGCAATATTGTGAGCTCTAAGAACTTTTGAAAAAGCAAAAAGTTTTACCCAGTGTTCTTTAGCTAGCTTCTGATACAGACTTTAGATATTTACATATAAACAAAAAGCACTAGCTGTTAGTATTCAGGCAGTCAGATACTGAAGTATTTTGTCCCTTTGCAGGAATTTAAAATGCTAGTGAATGATTAGGCTTCACTAACAAGCTGTCTAATTTCACTTTCAATGATTTAACAAAAGTGTTTTCCATCTGGGAGATACTAGAAACAAACAATTCTTAATTTTTGGCAACAGATTTGTTAATTTATTGTTCTTTCTGAGGTTGCATTATGATAGAGTCCTATAAAGGGGGTTGTTGGTTGCTTCTGGACCCTGCCAGAAAAATACACGAGTAATATTTTTAGAAGAGGAAAAAATTTATCCAGAAGGCTACATCAACACTTTCGCTACAGGTTTTTCTTTAGAAACATAGATTGAGTATCATAGTCTTCAAAGCAAAAAAACAGAACTTCAGCACAGGCACACTGAAAGTAACACCAGGAAATTAATTGTGTGTATGAACGTGCTTAATAAGAACAAAGGCTGCTTGCTAGAAATTACAGAACATTCAGAAGGGAAAAGTGTTTCTACACCATGATGTGTCCTTGTGGTGAATAGCACTTATAAAAATAAAGGGAGGGGCTTTTTTCACAATTGGATTGTTAATATAGACATATTACAGATTTTTTTGTTGTATTGTAGAATTGTTCTGCTTATTTGCTACCTGTATTGGCAGATCTCCTAAGTGAAAGTTTAAAAATACAAAATAGTTAGAGGCCAGTAGTACTGCTGCTGATGTGGGAAGCTACGAACTGAAAATATTTATGGTCAATAAATTACTATTGACTTCAGTATACCTAGGATCAGACACTAAATGACTTCTTTCTCACTGCTTTCTTAGCCTTATTGAACTTGGGTAATGACGCCCCTATTTTATTTCTCTCCTTTGAAATCTTAAAGGGGGAGGGGAAGAAAGAAAAGGAGTCATGGGGAAGAAAAAAAGGTTGATCTCCCTGGCAGTAACTGAGCTGCAGTAACTTTGGGTTTACAGCCTTGTTGTTCTGCACCGTGGTGTAGTAAGTGACTTAGATCTGAATCATCTTATTGTGCAAGGTTTAAATGCTAATTTTCTACTCTCACATGCTAGAGAGAGAAACCCTAGCATGTTCATGTCACTTGCCAGACTAACTGAGCCTCATGTGAAAAAAGCTTATTAAAGTTAATTCAAATACAGGGCTAAATATTAATAAGCATGAACTGCTATCATAAAGTTGTTGTATAGTTACTTCTTGAAGGGGTAGGTTTTGGTTTTATTTATTTTTCTTTTATACAACTGTATTAGGTACTTTTGCATGCTTTTCACCCAGTGTAAGGACTGGTTTATTTTAGTAATGTAGCAATTTAACTCTAATTAGGAAATTGTGCAATGAAAAAACCCCACCATAAAAGAAAATACTATTCCTTTAAAGATTCTACGTGTTGGATGTAAGTTAATAGTGTTTTCATTAAAGGTTTTCATTGAGTCTCATCTGTTTGCGTGTACAACAATGATAATTATTAACATGCAGTCCTGTAAGAGAATAGTCCTTCTTTACTGACAGAAAACAGCATTTGGTTTGATACAGGAAATTAAATCACTTTATGCTTGTGAGGCTTGTTAATTATATCTGAAGCAGAGGATTTTAATTGATCTCAATACTTGCTGTACAAAATAATTTTCTTCCCTTGAATGTGAAAGACTGCATATCCATTTTTATCCTGTTTTTATCTTTAATATTAGCTTAAGCTTTTTTAAAAAAAAAAAAAAAAAAAAAAAGCCAAAGTAGTTTTCAACAGCTGATAACAATTTGGTACAAGCATAACTGAACATCTATTCAACTTTCAGTAAATGGAAAAAAACCCCCAAACACAATCCTTAATGTATTCGTTTACATGAGAAAATGGTTGTTCATTAATCTCTAGGTAGCCTTCATACAAACTCATGCAGTCTTAGTTTTGCAGCCTCTGTGTGAGGCTTGGACAACAGGTTTCTCTCCCTGCCCCAACACCCTGGAGAATATTTGGAAGAGCATCTTGGGCAGCAGAGTGCCTGAACACTTCCTTCTTCACAGCGCTGGCAGGTGGTGTTGCAGAAGACATAGGCGTGTGTTACTGGCAGCAGTGTCTAGAAGAGGACAGTGTCTCCCTTGAGGAGTGGCACTCCTTGGTCCCCTGATAGCCCTTGTGGACAGGTCAGTGGCAGGTTTCATGCTTGCGCAGGTAAAACCAGCTTTCTGATAGCTCTGTGTAGAGAGTCCTGAGGATTTTTTGTGACTGCTGCTGGAGAAAAAGACAGGCTTCTATGTATGGGGACAGAAGAAAAAGTCCTGGCTTAACTTCCAAGTGATTTAGCAGTTTTCATACAAATAAATAATTTAAAAATTAAAAAAGACACTGATGGTTTTAAACGTGATATACCGCAATTTCCTTCACACTCAGAAAATCAGGTAAGTTTTAAGAGTTTGCTCACTTGCATCAACACACAAGGTAGAGAAAAGTATCAAAGGATTAGGAAATCTTCAAATTACAAAATCCATTTGGAGCTGGAGGCCTTGAGGCAGGGACATAGGCAGTACCAACCTATTGGGATATCAAAGTCAGTTGATGCTCTGTCCCAGGTCTGATGGCTCCCCATATTGACTCCCACTGTGATGTTTCTGGTTCAGAAGCAACTTCTGTGTTATTCAGTATGCTGGCTGCAATTTTCAAAGTGTTTCCTCTAGTTTAGACCTCTGTGTGTGTGTGTGATACCTCAACGTGCTAAAGACTTGAGAGACTAGATTTCAGTTCAGCTATTCTAACAGGGACTTCACTAGAAAGAAGAGATATGAACTTGAGATAACAACCAAGTAATGACTTAATATAGTAATAACCCAAATTGTCCACTTGCCCTATTTCATTTCAGTTCCCTTGGTGAGGTGGCTGACTGATCCTGGTGGGAGGAGGGAGAGAAGCCAAGCAGAGAGCTTCTCTCAGTAATATTCTGTTTTCAGTCTCAGTCCAAAATATGAAACTTACTATGCGTGTCTTCTGTTCATTACATCTACTGACCGGGCAGTACACACATTTGATTCCTGTCCCTTGAATCTGTTAATGCATCTTATTATTTCTGCCCACCTGCCCGATGTGACCGCAATATTTCTAAGCTTTAGACTACGTGGATTTAGCCTCAGCAAGCCAAATAGTTACAGAAATGTACACCTTTGCCCCTTTAAGCAGCATAGTGAGGATAGTGGTTTCTTTTTGTCATAGGTTTGTATCTGTTAATACACTTAATGAGCAGATTGTATGGGGTTTTAAAGTTTAGTATCGCCATATGGCATATGTGATATTTACCAAGATACCTTAGGAAGGTTGAATGTTTAAATCCAAATAATAGGTTTGGCTATAAAAGGAAAAAGAAAAGAAATAGAATTAATTTGTGACTTGGGGATGAGGTCCAGGATGGAAATAGAGAGCATAGTAGAAGGAAATATTATGAATATTACCTCTGCCAGTTTCTTATCTGCTTGGGTCCAGAGTGCTCAGAGAGCAGAGCACATTGCAAGGCAATTGAGTGCTGGAAGCGTTCACTCCTACTGTACCCTCCTCATCTACTTCCATAGCCCAGATGGAACCTTATTTACCAATCAAAAGCAGGGATGAAGGAATTGATGGAGCTCAATTTGCAAGGATTAAAAGAGGTACAGTCAGTTTCAAATGCTGTTGAATAAAAAAGAAAGAAACGGAAATGTGGTTAAACTACTTGTATTTGAAAAAGTTCAGTCAGCTGTATTTCAAGTTCTTTTATCAAACACTTTCATATATTTTGCCTTCATCAAAACTCAAGTTTTTCCCTAAAAGATATGGACAGGAAATTTCCATCCACTGTAGGCATGAGTCTGTCTGCTGGTTTGTGGTCATTGAAGATTAAGTCCAGGGGCACTGGAATATGACAGTAGCCATGTGGATGTGTTTCCTATCATGTATGTCTCCTTACTCCTATCCTTTTCCACAGTCAGGATCAGTTCACCTAGACTGTAGAGGTACAGCGTAGGTGACAGGATTTTTTGTTCCATTGCGTGAATATTTTGATCCGGATTGCGATTGACTAAATCCAGCTAAATATTTCTTAGTTATGTGTTCTGTCTTGGTCCAGCCTTCCTACATATCAGCTTATGTGATCTGGTAGAAAAAGAAAGCTGAGGTACTTAGCAGCAGCCTGCACCTCTCCAAAGAGCCAGGTGAGAATTTCTTGCCAAACTTGGTGCTTTATTAGTCTGACAGTAATCTGAGAAACTTCTAGAAGTATTGGACATCTGGTTTCCCACCGTGACAAAAGAGACAGGCAGTTGCAAAAAGGGAACAATTAAAAAATAATTGTAGTGAATGACTCCTGGGAGGAAAGGGGGGAACCTGAACCTGCTAAGGGTTCATCCTCCGTTTAAACAGGATTTCTGGTTTTGTGTGAATTTAGCAAAGTTAATAAGAGGAAAACGTAGCATGATACACAATATGGGGGATAAACTGCTGCTAAGGTGTATATATTAGGAGTGAAGGCAATAATCTTTGCAAGGGTCATGTATGGAAAATTGAAGTCTTTGTTGAGAGGTTAGTAAGCTGTTCTCCAGCACTTGAATAGATGTGTTTTACAAGAAGGGATGAAATCAGCAAAAGCTACATGGAAGGATTGCCTAACAAATGCTTTGCTTTGGTCTGTAGGAATCCCCAAACACTTAGCGTGTGGTTTTCATTTAAAAATTTTATAAAACCCAGCTTAATGACATTAATAATGTAACTAAGAAAATATCTTATAAAAATGCAAAGTTCTGGGTTTGTGTTATAAGCTTGTGATAAAAAGGAAGTACCTATATGGCGTTCTCCCAGCAGAAATGACTCACTATTAATTGATCAACTTAACTCCAATTTTAAAGACCTGTTGTTGCAGTAGGGGATTCAATGGTTTAAGTCTTCAGCACACTACAGTTTTGGGCATAGGCAGCAATTCCTCTAAAAAGCATATTACAATGTTTGTCTTAAAGTTTGTAAACTTTTAGTAAATAGAACTATATCCTGCAAAGAGCTTCCTGAAGCATGTGACGATGAGAACTGTGATGGATTAAAAAGAAAACCCCATTATTTAAGGAAATTATTTATACAAATATTTAAGAATTACCGTAAAAGAGGAAAATGTGTGCAAGGGCTTAAAATACACATAGGAACACAATTTAAATACATAGTGATAGGACATAGTGTGAGGGATGCAAAAGCAGGAACAGTGTAGACAAATGAGGGAAATGGCTTTTGGAATGGACCATTCTTCTGAAATCTTTCAGCTGTTTGATCTGCTTGAGTGAACACTTTACCATCACCCCATTTATTTGCCCTTTATAGATGAAGTATCTGAGATCTTTCATCATCTGTTAACAGGGAAAAAAAAAAAAAAAAAAAAAGATGGTAGTTAGCAGAAGGGTATTAATTGATTGGTGATGAAGGCCTGAAACAGTGGATGGAAAAATGATGGTAATGTGAGGTTTTATATACTCATGGAAACCAAATGTAAATACAGTTGTAAGCACTGAAATGAAAGCTTAGGGTTAGGTGGTGGACTGGCGTGATGGTGATCTCTAAATGTGAAACTTAGGATATCTTGTCTTTTTTCTTGAGAGGAACCCTATCTGGGGGCAAAGAAGTGATTTAGGATTCTAGCTAACCATGGAGGACAGATGAGGGTTGGGTTTGTTTGGTTTGGGTTTTGTTTTTTTCTCCTTTTTTTCCTCTCTACTTGTCAGAGATGTCTGAAATGAGAACTCTACATTCTAAATGGAGAAATTCTGAGTCCATGAAATAATTTGTGGGGTTTTTTTAATGATCATATTTATCCTTGCCTTTGTTTAGTCTTCCAACTTGCTTTCTACTGTCTTCTCCCAAAAGGATGTATGCACCACTGGTTTCACAGTAGTTGTTATTCAGCATCAGAAAGGTAATACAGCAGGCCTCATCTATAAAATAAAAAATCATTATGGTTTTGAGGGGGTTTGTTTTGGCGGTTTTTTTGTTTGTTTGGTTGGTTTTTATTATTTGTTTCATCGGGTTTTTCCTGCCAAAATATCATCTGGATGGTTTTTAATGTTACCTTGATTGAAACAGGGAACATGTAATTATTAACAGGAACCGTATGGTTGAGAGTCAGCATTTAACACACTTATCGCATCAATTCCCTAGCACAAATGCTACATTTAGGTTTTTATTCTTAGCAAAAAGAAATAGAGCATTAGCTAGAATTGACAGGTAAAAGCTGCCTTCCAGTGCATACTTATATATACTTATATATACTTATATGTGCTGAGACCCTAAGTCATGCCAGGCACATGTTGTACGTTGAGTTGAAGTCAGTCTTTGCTGAAAAACAAAGTATGATTTTAAAAAGCTTGAAGCCCTATGCATTTAGTTCCATGTTGAACAATCATTTGACTTTGAGAGGGCCCTGCAGAATTTCACTGTTGAGCTTGAAATTGATGACAAAGCCAGTTTGTCCAGCTGTAAACCTGAGTGCATCCTGTAGCAGACTGTCACCTGCAAGTCAGACTTTAAGACAGAATTGTGGCATTGAACAAACTGATGAGTGGTACCAGTTTCTGTTTTTTCTCATTGTGATTTCACATAACTATGCTTTTAAATCTTCAAGGGAAAGAACATTTCCCAGTGGAAAGTATCCTTGAAGGATCATTCTCAAATACCTGTTTAAGACCAGCCATTTCAACTCTCCTCAGGTGATAATGACGTGCAATATCATGCAATTTTTTGTGCCAGTGAATGGTCAGAATCTTCAGCTAAGGGTAATATCCAAAATACTAGTTTAACAGCTAAGAGGAAAATAGTAATAGCTGATAATATTTTAAAATATTAACATATATCATTTTTTGACAACTGTCAAAAAAAAATTAGAGGAGGACAGTGGCTGTTTCGATCTTCGGTATTTGTCATCCGTTACTCTACCACAGAACAGAATAAGCAATCAAAACAAATGTTTGAAGGAAGTATTTATGTTTTATAGTGATTTTGTCTAGACTGAAGACGTATGCCTTTTGTACTTGCTTATTATGATAGGTCTTGTGTGATATTTGTTGGTATGAAAGAATGCAATAAGTGAATCTTTGTCTTATAAGTTCAAATATTTGTGATTAATTTAGTTTAAGTTCCTATTCCAGCTAGCCAGCCCATGCCAGTGAGCTCTCTGAAGCCTGTTGAGGTCATATGAGATAGACTGGCAGATGAAAATTTTGCTGTAAGTCTGCTTGGGGCGGGGGGGGGGGGCAGGAGGCAGGAAGCAGGCCTGCCTGTATTTTCTGGAATCTTCTACATGGGACACAAAGCAACTGTCATTAGTCACAAGAGCAGCAGCATATTTTGCCTTTAAATTTTTGGCGAGCTGACAAACCTGCTAATCTGAAGAATCAGTACCAAAACTTATAATAATCGCTTATAATGCTTCTTCCCAAAGCATTAAATGCCTTTCAAATAGTTTTGCTGTCAAGTATTTAAAAACAGCTGCAAATCTTTCAGTACCTTGACACTATGACACCTTGATCCCATGTGTCCTTGGTATATATACAATTTCCAAACTACGTTTGTGACTTTTCATGTATTAATTTTACAGTATGCCTTAAATTAGGGGAAAGAAGTTGTTATTCTTGAACCTTTGTAAAAACATACTTGCCAGAGTTTTGTTTCAAATGATGGCATTATGGCAACCGAGTCAAGTGTTGTGGCATTAACTTTTAAAGCAATAGATTTGAAGTAATAAAAAAATCTACTCACTATTTCTGTTGCAATAAAGTTTAGTTTATCAAAGCTATGAATTCTAGTAACAATCCTACAAACCTGTTGTTTTTGCAAATAAAAGAGCATCACTAGAGAAATTTGGTTTATTATAATTACAAAAACAGATACCGTGAGAAGCAGATGTTTTGAGACAGCTGAAAAATTGAGTTAAGTTTTAATGAGAGCTATTGTTGTGGTTAAATAATGCATACCTCCAGCTACATAGATGCTTACATTTAGAGATTCTAAAATCTTATGTTCCGGTGTGGGTACAATTAAAATGTCTTTTTATCACCAATTTAAGTAATGCTTGAAAACTAAGGATTTCAAGTGTCTTCCCTGAAGCAAGAAACTATTCAATAGCAATAACAATGACTTATTCCCTATTGCATTGTGTGAGCTGCATTTTGCAACGATAGCTTTTTGAAAAGAACTAACTTTCAGCAACCTGAATTGCTGAAATCTGGAAATGATGTTCTTTGGGATAGGAAAAATGCAAAGTTCTAAGCATTTTGTAGAACTGCTGTACAATGTATAGTGTTCAATACTAGTCTTTCATATAGTATTTTATGTTCCAAGTTCGTTTTATTGACCTCATTTGCATTTGCACCACTTCTCCCAATCAACTCTTCCCTTTAAGATTTGTAAGATGTGCTAGAAATTTATTTTCTGGAAGGTTTGGTTTAAGTGAATTTGGGATTCTCAGGAAATCCTTTCTGGAGAAAGTGGAAAAAGGGCTCTGAACCAGGCTGGGGTGCAGGGAGTGTGGTGTAGTGACGTTTTTCTGCCTCTTCTTTCAGGCATGGGCCTTTCCACCCTATTCCACTGACTTGCGCTAATCTTGTCTTTTATCATCCTTCAAACCCCAGCCCAGGCTACTTGCTGTACCAGGCAAGTCCCAGGCCTCTCAGTTTTCTTGTATCACTCCAAGGCTGCTTTTCCTGCAGTTCCTAATTTTGGCATGCATCTTAGTCTTTCACCAAGCAGTTTCTTCCTTTGCCCTGAGGCTGGAGAGGGCCCTTGCTCTTCGTGCAGAAGACCAGAGGGGGAGTTGTCATTCCCAAACCATCGATAGAAAGCAAGCCTGGCCCACCACAGGCAAACGCGTGTCCCATGCAGAGCAAGTCTCTGCTGTCTTCTAAGAAGACCCAAGTATAACGGATACCAAGTCTCACAAATGTGTGTATGTATTGAAGCCTTTCAAATAAAGGACTTTTTTTTTTTTTTTTTTTTAAATTTAAGCGAAACTGCAATTAGTGTAGGTCTCCAAAATGCTCAAATGTGTATGAAAATATCTGATAAAATAGCAGATGTATCAGGCTGTCTTAATTATGGGCAAATCTACAAGCTGTACTTCAGCATACTAAATTCATTCATATTGTAGATTTATGCAGAGTGAATAGAAGTATTTTAAAAGACTTTAATAAATGCAGTTATACCTCTTAATGAACAGTAAGTTTACCGTAAGCGATATGTGAAGATGGGATACATATCTGAAGTATGGTGCTTGCTTAGAGTTCTGTGTGGAGAAGTTAAAAGTAGTTACCAGAATAATATATTTTAACCTTCTTTTTGGAATACACAAGGCATGTCACTGTGCTCTGTTGCATTGTATGTACCATCATTTCCTTGGATTGCTCTGCTCTGTCCCTTTCTGTCTTCCATTATCAATTGCAGAAGTCTTGATGAAAAAAGACCATCATAAAGATTTTATTTTTGTGTACAGCTAATCATAAGGAAAAAATGCAGACCTTGATAATTGTCTGGTAAAGCCAGCAATTCTTCAGGGACAATGCAGTTAACTTCCTTTCTTTGTATTTTTTTTAATGCCTATTACTATTAATCACGGAGATCATAAGCTCAATATTCCTGAAAATGTGGTAGTTAAATAAAGGCAACTGACTTATGATATACCTCATAGCAAATCTTTGGAGAGCTAAATATTTTGCCTTGCATAACAAGTTGTTAGTACTCTTTCTGAATATGCTGTTGAAATAGAGCAAAGAGCATGCAGTCAGACCTTTCTAGGGCCTTGAACGAATTAGGTGCCAATTCTCATTCCTCAGTATGAATTTTATTTATTAATTCAGCTATCTTAAAATCTGTCTTAACATATTATTGGTGACTTGGTTGCTGCTGAAACTTTATAGGTTCATTGCTGGTGGTGGTTTTGGGAGTTAGGTGATTGTAGGTCAGCTTGTGTCTGGATGTTTGATTCTGATCTAGAATGAGTGTAAAGCATTTTGGTACTGGACTGGCACTGCAGGTAATAGCTTTTTTAAAAAAAAAAAAAAAAGCCACCAAAAAACCAACCAAGCAATCTGCATGTTTGTTGACATGTCGGCTATATAACTCAGCATTTTACAAGTCTGAAGAATCCTAAAATCAGATTGAATAATTGAATCAATAGATGTAACAGTTTGCATGCAAATTATTTTTACCATCTCATATGCCTGCCTTAATACTTTATCTTGCAATGTTGTCTTCTGGATTAATTAATCAATCTAATTGTGTGACTGAAAAGGTCACAGAAGTGTACTGCGAGTCCTGAAGGTCTAAGCTGTATCGCAGCTCATAGTTTGTGAGTACCCATAAGAAAAAAAAGGCAGAAAATGTGACAGATAAGACTTTTCCAAATGAAAATAAGAAACAAAGTGGTTTATCCAATGCAAGCACTTATGACAGACCTTGACAATGTAATTGCTTTCAGGCTGCTAATATTAGATGTGGCTGA
>WAAD01013800.1:16798-29146 GCA_013389945.1 Fregata magnificens
TTTTTTTTTTTTTTTTTTTTTTTTTTTTTTTTAAGTTTTTTTCGGTTCTTTTCAGCCCCTCCTTGGAGGCTCACCTGTTATAAACCATAGCCTGTACTGAGGACTGGGCCTCGGATCTATAATAAGGCTAGTAGTAAGCATGTGTCTGCTCTTATCTAAGGTACTAAAGGTGATGAAAGGCTTTGAAAAATAAAGGAAAGCTCTGGCTTTAGCTTCCTTTAAAAACTAGGATTTCTAAACCTACTTATCCTAACTGTTCCTTTTAGTTCATGCAGTTTTGGGTCAGAACTTGTCCTCTTCGTTAAAAATAGATCTGTCTTCTGTAACAATGTCATGCATGGCTTCATGATGTGTTTGTTTATATAAGTAAGGCTTAAGGAAAGAGAGAGAAGGATGATACCATTGATTCTGACTTTTTAATTTTTTTAATTATGGCTGCAATTTCTTTTTCTATTTGAAATGGAATATTTTAACTATTATACTTTTTGATAAAACAAAAACCCCCACCCTATTGCTATGAAGTCCTTAAAAATCAACAGGAAGTTTCAAAAATGTGGATTGTTAATATAACCTTTTTATTTTAATGTCATTTTGTGTATTGACATTAAATATTTAATAGAAAATTTTCATTTTCACTGTACAAAAGTCGGTGGTGGTGTCAGCCCTATTTTCAGTGATGTGGTAGGACTTCTTGGCTGTACCTCACTGCGCTAAAGGCTGTGTAAATCTTGCTGTGTTGTTTCTGAAGGTAATTCTCACAGGAAAACAGTGAAGGTATAAATGAAGACTAATTGTATGTGAACTTAGCTAAGGAAGGTGGTTCATGTATTCTCTTAACTGAGCTGAGAATTGCCTAGTGGGACTGGGTTTAAAATATTCAGAACTGCATTTTAAGACAAAGAAATAAAGGGATGTATTGTCAAAGGCAAGCTTCATTGAAAAGGAAGATATTAATTGTGAAATACTAACTTTCACTTTAAATCAAAGATGCCTGGCCGTTTATACTATTAACAAAGAACAACACTTTCTCTATTAGTGAACTTTCTGTGACCATTATAGAAAAGGAAGCTTTCTTTATCATACAACACTAGAAAAATACTTGAGAATATATGGCTTAAAATAACTTCTAACCTTAGGGACCTGAAGAAGATAGAGTAGCAAGATATTGTGCTTCATTAAAAAGGTGGGGGGAGAAAAGGAAAGACTGTTAAGACTGGAAATTTGTACTGAAAAACATTAGATAACTGAAAAAGGCAAACTTCGTATGTTCTAAATCAACAAAAGATAATTCTTATTGACTAAACAACCACCTTATGACTGTAGTCTGAACTCCAGAGGTGATCCTTTGCATTCTCAAGTGAAACTTGGATTTATTTGTTTGGGGGTTTTTTTTGGAGAAAAACTGATGGTTTGTTTTTTTTATTGACCAGAAAAGCAACATGCTCGGTCTCTTGTTCTCTACTGTAACTCTTTCTTTGGCAGCAGTTACTAGATAAAATGCGGAACGCTATTTTGTGAAAAGGAAGTGATGCATACATTAAACTGTGATCATATGATATTTAAATGTGATTTCTGTGTTGTAAATGCCTCTAAAAATCCAGGAATAAAGTTCAATGGATTTTAGTGGAACTGAGCATCTAAATAATTTTATGGATCAAGGCTCCATTACTGTTTTGATACTGTTATGATAGATAAGGTATTTGTTCAGAACTACTAGTTCAAATTGTTGCAAAATAAAGGGGAAAGTTTATATTCAATTTAAAAACGTGACTCTTCTTTCCCAAAGAATAATTAATGAAAAGCCTGAAGGCTTCAATGTACAGTACAAACTGAGGTGTCGGTTTGCATTTAGATCTGCTACTAGAAGTTTATCTATTGTCGGCTGATGTGGTATTGCAGAGCATTTTATTTAATTTGTTGGTTTTGTGTAACCGGTGTTTATGCAACTGTATTACACAGATTGTTTCCGTTACTGCCGAATTTTAGTTTTCCTCATGAGAAGCATGGAGAATGCCAGAGAATACATAGTGCTGCCAAAAAACAGTTCAGGACCACAAACAGTATTTTGTTATGTAGAAGAGTTTTGTTTGATCTGACCTCTAATATTTTAGTTTTTACTTGGGGGTGTGTGTGAACTCCATAATTTATTTTTTCCATCAGATCAGCGTGGGATGTATCCTAAATATTGATTGAGTTAGGAAATAATGAAGAGACAGTAATGTGGGTTACGCTTTGTTGGGGGAATACTTGCACTTGGCCTAAGCTAATCCAGGTGTTTGGAGGTGGTTGACAGTCACCCAGACTATGTGGTGAAGATGTACTGATGCTGACAAGTCCTGGCACTATATTGTTTATGAGATCTGATGAGATAACAGCACAAATTAATCTGGCTGCAGTCTGCAGATGACACACTATATTAATCAAACTGAAGTTTACAGGTCTTGAGTTGTTCACTTAAAATTTAACCATCTTTTAAAAAGCAAAAGGTAAATAATACCGTGATCTGTCTCTAAGATTTATTTATATGAAATCCAGCAATTTTTGCCTTTATAGGAAGTCACAATTCAACTGTGACATCCTTCATTGCAAAAATGCTATTCCAGACATCACAAATGACATTTCCCTTTGAGCTAGGCTGCAGATGAAGAAGCACCAATACCTGTTCAGAAGCTGATTTAGAGTTAACAGGGGGACAATTTTACTATGCTACAGTACACAAACATTCTGCACTGACAACATTTTATAGCTGGTCACAATGCGGATAAATACAATTTATGGAATATCTACTTGTAATGTGCAGATAGAGGCAGGAGAATTCTCCATTTTATTTTGGTTTATTTTATTTTGTCATTTTAATGTGATTTAGAATAAACCTGATAGGCCATTAAGAACTAGCAGATATACTTAGCTCTTAGTTACACTGATGTAAACTACAGTTTTCTGTCTTTGGTGAAGTTATTCCACACTTATAGAACAACTTGCAGATTGTATCTATATCTTATGGCATTAGAGAGATGTAAAATAAGAGCAAATAAATAAATAAAATAAATAAATAAAAGCATCAAACCTTTCCCAGAAATTATGATTAGGTTTTTTTTTTAATCCTGCATTTAAAAAACAAAACCAAACCACCACAAAACAAGAACAAAACAAACCGTTACACAAGATCTTTGTATTTGTATTATATTTTTACATCTTGGAATAACAAAAATATCTTCTGATTAAAAGCTAATTATAATGTTTGCCTTAGGCCTTTTGTGTCTAAAGAGCCTACTGCTGATATTAAAATAGTGGGGTCAGTGCTTGGGGAGGGTTGGCTTCCTAAATTTTAAGTTCCTTAACTGGTCATTCTCATTTAAAATGTCATAAACCTTGTGATACTTCATTAACTATTTTTTGACATCTTTTACTGTGCACATTAGAACAGGGAAACATGGGACTATGAAACTCTAATCCTGCTCTTAAAGTCGGTGTGGGAAGTCCCATGAGCCCAATTTTTTTTCTGTGCTTTGTTTTGTTGTTTTTACCTGAACAGTTCAAGAAGTTGTGAATTCAAATTGAGGAATGTTATTCTTCAGCACTGTCAGGGCACCCAAAGGCAGCTTCAAATCTGCCTAAATCCTGCAAGACCTTCCTAGCCTCAGAGGGTTTTGCCATCACGCCCAGGAAGCACCAGGGTAGGATGGGACTGAGTTGGGAAGCTACTATTCCGACTCTGCCCTCTATGCTGAGGATAAGGAAGGAGACTAGTAGAAAATGAGAGCTGTTTTTTTGCGATTTCTTACTGTTCTATTATAGATCTTTCACTACAAGTTATCTTCTTAACAGCTGGCTTACTTTGTTTAAGGGCCCTTTAGACTGGGGAAGGGAAAGTCTTGTTTGCGGCGTAGGTATATGATTTAACCTTTGTGACTTCTGAAGGAGCAGGAACAGATTTGCAAATACCAGACCTGCCTTCCTGTGGAGCTCTGGCTGGGACTGTGCTGAAGGCAAATACCTTGTAAATCCTCATTAGTGTTAACAGGAATTTATGGACACAGGTCTCAGAATTACTACACTAGAAAGTGTATGACTTCCTATCTCTAGATCATACATGAAGGTTATTGAGATTTGCTGCTTTGCGTCCTACAGAACAGTGAAATCTACAGTGTGCATTCTTATAGTCTAGTGAAATATTTTCAAGGCACGATGACCTTGGCAAAGTGCTGTCCCAGGAATCACAGTATGCCAGTATCACCTGCAGGGTGCCTTTGTTCAGTTTCGATGTCATGCCCTAACAACCATGTTTTCCTATTGCAAGGAAGCTATCCTGGCTGAGCAATGCCTCAGCCAAGTTAGGAGGAAAAATATAATGTAATACTAATTGTCTTGATTCTTCTCTCACAATGCGTTACAATGTAGTGAAGCTAGTAGCAGTTACGGTGATGCTTGCAATTTCAGTTTTAGCATTGAATCTTTAGGATTTGTTTTACTTCCGTCTGTTTGCTTCTCCCTCAGAGTGCACCCCAGGATGATCAGTCTTAGGGAAGAATCTTGCAGTTCTTCGTTTCACTGCCTCAAAATGGCAATGCTAGAACTATGAACCATCAGTTTACCTACCTGAGCACTTACCAGACACTCAGGTTATCTTAAGAGAGAACCAGTATACTATGCCAGTATCGTAGTGGTGATGCGTGCGTGGGGGTTTTAGAAGCAACAGAAAACAAAGTGCAGATTTAGCGTCAGCTACGCTGCATCTGTGCTACAAACAAAAATGCATGTTTCTTCCTCTGAAATAAGCCTATTTTGCTTTAACATTTTCCTGTCTCTTTTGTATACATCTGTCTAGCCCCACAGTCTAATCTCTTATGTTTAAACAAGATTCAGAACGTGCCAACAGGGTTAAAATATATTAATATAAATTCATGAATTTGAACTGCACTCTGGATCCCACCCCAGGGTCTTTCTTACCCAGCGCTGCTGTAAATGGGTGCTAAAGTGGATGTATGTGAATTCAGTCATATACATCTGAGTGCTGTTGTGCTTTATTATGCTGGCATGATACACCTCATAAGCTAGAAATAAATCTTTGCTGATTGCAGAGCAAGAACTAAAGAGGCACAACTGAGACATCTGGCTTTGGCATCGTCCCTTAAGAGCCCTTAAACGTGAGCTTGTAGAGTGTTAGTTTTTTGACTTATGTGGTAGCTGGAGCCTCTGCCTTGTTACTTCAGCTAACAGTTATGTTTTTTATACCCTCATGGATATGTCTTTGCTGTGATGATGGTTTTCCAGATCTGAGTGTTAACAGGGTCTCTGTATTGGTAAGCACACCGTGAAGCTGCGTCCTTTTTAACAGTGTTATCACCAGTTTTGCTTTTTTCTGCCTGGCTGGGATTTATGTGAATGTCTTGCATAGGCTTTTGGTTTTGTTTTGGTTTTCTTCTGAAAAAAGCTGAGCCACATAGATTTTTCTCACCATAAATTGTGGGAGAAGTCATCCATCCTCCTAGCAATGGTAGAAGAATTATGGGCAGACAATGAGGGTCTACAAGCATTTTACCTTCTTGCAGACAGAACTGGCTAAGCAGTCCAAACTGGAGGTGTTACCTGAGCCAGGCAGTTGAGTTAAAAGCACCATTGGTTTCAGGTCAAATAGTTCTGTATTTTGGCAGGGAAGAGGTCAGGAACAATGGCTGTGGAAAAGCCTGGATTACCTATGGTGTGAATACAAATATTAGTCAGTAATAACTGTTGCGTTAAAGGCTAAGGTAGCCCAAGTTGTCGTTATAAGTCCGGTCGCGCCCAGTACACGGAACTGTCACAATCACGGATTATAAGTCCAGCCACGTTCAGTGCACTGAACTATCACGATTACAGATGCACTTATAACGTACTACACCTTCAGTCTAGTCGCGTTCCGTGAAATACCACGGCCACAGAACTCTCACGGCCAGATTAATGAATAGTGCAGTTTATTAAAGCAACAGATACACAGGTTCTTTGGATTGCCGGGGATAAAATCACTGCAGAGCACGTGCAAATACCAAGACTATGAGTAATACTACTTGGCAACAAACGCGTTAAAAAGATGTAAAGCGACTCTATAGAGATTTCTAAGTTGCGCGCAGAGGCACTTGGTGTGACCAAGTGTTCGAATCTTACCCAAAGGTGTCCCAATGGNTCAGTGAGGGGTGGTCGCACCTGGGAGGTGGGTAGCTTTTAGGATGGAGGTGTGTTTTGGTATTATAATGATATTATAATGAGCAAAGTTCACCAAAAGGACAGCATTTTGTCAAAACATGACAGACCATTGGCCCAGGGTAGCAATGTGCAGCTTATCATTGTTCCATGGTACCTTCAAGTTCCCCATTTATCACAGAGCCTGGCCGCGGTGTCCCCACTCCGCTCCACCCTCCGTGCAGCTGCTCTTAGAGTCGGCACACCAAGTTCCCCTGGTGTAGCTAACATCTAAGGTTGCAGGCCTAGGGGACTTCCATGGGATGGATTCCTTGCATGTCAGCCGCACTCCACCCTGGAAGCTTCTTCAATGCTGTACCTTTCTTTAAAATATGAATATAAGTTTAATTTCTAGGTCACCTCCAGCAATCATTCCACAATAACACAAGGGCAAACAGGTGCTTTAAGTGAGCAAATGCCATTAAGGCCTGCACCTTGACAGAGATTTTGCTAGTTTTGCGCTGGTATTGAATTTGTATTGATTCGTATTTAAAAAGTTATGTTATGTTAATCTTGTATTTATTTGTATTGCAACCATCAATGTAAAAACCAGTCTTTGTGACTAGGTGTATTTGTGCTGACTGGAAAGTAATGCCACTGCAGTTAACCCCGCTGAGTTTCAGGAACTGTAATTACTGCTATCTGTTGACATCTTTGTTGCTTAGAGTATAAAGATGACTGCAGTACCCACTCTTGCTGTTTATCTGGCTCTGTTGTGCTTTCCTTAGATTTCTTTTTCCTTCTTTTGAGATACTTGCACAATTTTTTGAAAAGAACGGTCAGTTCAGCTCTGAATACTTAAATCCTTATAATACTGCTTCTATTGGGCACCTTGTATCCAACATCTGCTCTGCCATGAGGAAGAAACAAAAATTAAATAATTGGAGAAGAATAAAATCATTTGGTTTGCTTTCTTCAGTGATCAGTTATATGTGGAGAAGGATGTGGGAAAGCAAAAAGTACTAAGGCATACATGTATAAGCACACTCTTAAAGCTATGGCATTTGAGAACCTTTATGGTACACATGAATATGAAGATTTTTCCTGATGTGGTCTGAAGAAACTCTTTTAATGACTCTTACAAACCAGGCATTGTATTCCAAGAATGTTCCTCTAACAGAGCTGATATTTCACTGTAGGTTTTTCTACCAGAAATATTCCTATAGTTGCTGTGTAATGATGCAATAAATTCACCCAGGAGCTTGTTACAGTTAATAACCTGTAAAGGGCAAAGGTATTTGGACAATGCATATTAAATTAGACCTGTATCAATTACTAATAGTGTAAGTTGTTTCTTCTTTTGTCCTTCAAAGAAATGTCATTTTGTGGAAGAAAATAGAGGTCAACTTATTTTCTACATGTTTAATTTTTACAGCCAGTGACGACTTTGTGAATAAATAATATGTCTCGTTCAGAAGACAAGCATCAACTCCAAACAATTATCAAAGACATTAGGATACAATGCTAATGTATTTCATGCTTCAAAAGCTACAGCTGCCAGAAATTCATAGCAATCAATCAACTTTTTTTTTTTGCTGTTTTTTTTATATTAGCAACACACCAGGGGTAATAATTATGACCCTTACTGCCCCCACTCTTTCAGATAGATTTACTGGTTATATTGATTCACTTAATGTTCCTCTGTGGCTATTTCATAAGCAGGTACCATTTCAGAAGACAAGCAGCTTCTTATTTCCCTTTCTCTGTAGAATGCTTAAATTTTTTTTTTTCAGACAATTTAACACCTTTCTTTGTGTTTGAATAGAATTACCTTTTCTACCACTGTAATCTGTAAATTAGAAAGCTGAACAATAGAGCTGCAATAGATAAAGGCTTTGTCTTTCATAGCCTGTCAAGTAATTCTTCGATTCTTTAATAAATTAAGTCTGGTGATCACAGTGCAAGCCCTAGTGTAAAGTACTGCATAAGAGAGAACTATCTCCATTTATTGGAACAAATGTTGGTGCGGCTGAGGTCAGAAAGGTCTTCGGTAAATTCTTGCATATAGAGTGAATTATTTCAAAACCTGGAAAGCCAAAGATGCAGGGGTTTTCTAGGTCAAGGCTTATACTGCAGGCAGAAGAACTTGTATTAAAGGAATTTGCATTATGTGCTGTCTCCATTTAAAAGACTTAAGTTTCCAATCCTGTCTCTCTCGCTTGACCTTCACCCAGAATAGGCTGTAATAAAAACTGTTTTTATAAGTGACAAAAAGGAAGCACAGGCACTGCAGCTATAACAATGTAAGATTAGCTGTGAATTTATGAGTAGGGGATGTTGCTTCTTTGGTTATAGCAATGAATCTCACTTGTGTTAATAAGCAGTATTGTCTCTGCCCTGCCGATGCTGGGGCAAAGTTGTCATGATGCTCTCAGCCAGAGCTAACTGTGCACTGTGGCAAAGAGCTCTGTTTTCTGTCTGTTACACTAGATAAAAAAGGAATCTATCTAAAAGAGAAAATGGAAATTATAAAATGCCTATTCATAATTTTACCTTGGGTTTTTTTTCTGCCCTAAATTACTGCATCTACAAGTCATTTCAAAATTAGTTTCTCAGAAAAGGAGACTTCGTCTTTCACGGTAAAAGAAAGCAACCAAGGCCTTGTGAATCTCCTGCCATTCCTTGCTGTTATTCAGATAGCTAAGGAATAACAGACTGAATAGATATTCTCCTTCAGATGAAACTGGCTGCACAAAGCTGCCTTCTTGCATCTCCTCTTGTTTTATGTGAAATTTGGGTTGAGAGGCACCCTGGTATCTCCTGTTTATGAAAGGAGGATGAGAGGAATGGAAGACTATCGGGATGAGACAGTGTGATACCTCTCCTATTGGCTTTATGCTCTGTGAAATGAAGGAATAATAGATGAGGAAAAATTGTGTGTAGAGAAATAAAAATAGCCTGTTGCAAGTAGAAACTGTGTTGGTAAAGTTATGCTCTGAAATGCAATATTATTTACATGATATTATATGCTATCCTAATTTTGTGGTTATTGCTGTACCAATTGCAGGCAAGATATATTTGTATGTATGTTTGTAGATTTTAAAATACTACAAAGCTATTTTAACAGTTTACTTTTGCAAGAGCAGTAAAATTTTGCTATAGATTTTGAAAGTTGGCCTATGTTACTGATATGAGACTGGAAGTTAGATTCCCTCCCCCCCCTCCACCCCCACCCACCCCCGATGCTGCAGAAGAGAGGAAAAAAGCTAGTTCATAGTGCTTTAGTACCGCAGGAGTAAAAGAGGTGGAGTAATTTTCATTTTTACATAAAATCGTAGGATCTCACTTTGAATACCCATACATACAGTTTGTAATTTGCAACTACAGTGAAGAATACAAATTTAAGAGACCAGTTTTGCTATTAGATGTTTGCTTATGTTATTAATGTGTCTCTGTGTATGTATTTGTAACTACTTTCCTACAAAGACAAAGACCAGTGTCTGAAACACCTACTTTTGGTTTTAGGGTACCTCAGGCGTTTTCTTTTTGAAATACAATTGTATTCTAGGGAGATCTGTTGGTTATGTACAGAGAGCTATGTTCAGCAGGTTTGACTCCGGATATCTGGTTCCTTAGGTATTAAGTTAATAACATTTTCCAGAAAGATATTTAAACTTTCTTTTACATGGTGTTTGGTGAATAATTTATCACCAATTTACTACAGCATTGCTGTCTGCGGTGGCTGGTGAGTGATGCACCATCTGTGCCCTCACTCAGGAAATGTGAAATGTCTCCATGTGCTCTGAGCAATGAGCAATGATCTGTTTATATGCTTATATGAAAGAACAACTCCATGTTAAAAGGTAATGGAAATGAAACCCCTTAACAGCTGTGTTGAGATAGTTAACTACAACTGAAAAAAAAAAAAACCAAACCCCACCACCAACCAAAACCACAACAGGTTAGGTTTAATATAAAACTGATGAAGATGGAAGAGTTTTTGACTTCCATTTCATAACTGCCTTGAAGGTCATGCTTCCTCAGAGATAAGGTATGTAAACAACAGTATCCGTTAATCTTTATAAAGTGTCACGGAAAGTGGGATGAAGCAAAAGAAAGTCCTAAATATTTTTATTGTACCTGAAAGAAAACAGCACGCTTTCTTAAAGACTCAGGAGGCTGCGCTGAGTCCCGTTGTCGTAATAATGAAAGAGAGATTATGCTTTCCTTCTGCATGTGAGATCATGAAATGGTTGTTTTATTTTCTAGCATCATCTTCTCAAGGTAATGGTTCAGCAACAGACAAGATGCAAGGATGATTTCAAAGCATGTGTTGATCTATCTTTTATTTATAAGAAAAGGGAGATATTTGCAATTGATGTAAATTACTAGTGTTGTTCTTGAGATTGCAGAATTATGCCTGTGTGCAGGACCACTCATGTAAAGTTGAAGCAAAGTAATTTTTCCAAGGCTTTTCCCTCTTTGAATTTGTGAGTTTCTGGCAGATGCGTCTTCCCCAGGACTAGAGTTGAACGATAACATTTAAAAATATACCAACCTCCATTCAGTTACTCAGTTACCTTGTAAGTCTTAGCTCTTTGAAAAAGGTGAGAGGCTTGGCCTGCCAAAAGGTTTGAGGGCTAAGAAGTGCTTGGCATTTGAGTACACCAACCTGCCTTAAGCCTATTTATTCCGTCTTAATTTGCAGAGTAAAAGGGGTTTTTTTTATCTGGACATTCATAACGCATGAGGGGGTCTGCAATGGATCATAAGTTTATTGAAAAAAANTACATTTTTCTTGGATATGTGTATAAATAGGAGGGGTAGCTGTGACATAAGCAAAGGTAATTCTTTCACCTGAGTGTTGGGGAAGGCTTTCAGCTACCAGACTACTTATTTTGACAATGCACTTCAAGAAAGGCATGGACCAAAGACAGCAGAAGAGATGCAGGAATAATCTCAGGTCTGAAAATTTGCTGAAAAAATTTAATCTAACAAAGAAGGTTAAGGGAGAGGCATGACGAGTCCCTGGTATNTATCCCTATAAGGTATCTTGGGACAGGTAGAAGTAATTTTGTCATGGTAAATTGTGGATGCATGTTAGAATCATGGAAAATCAAACATACATTTTTCTTGGATATGTGTATAAATAGGAGGGGTAGCTGTGACATAAGCAAAGGTAATTCTTTCACCTGAGTGTTGGGGAAGGCTTTCAGCTACCAGACTACTTATTTTGACAATGCACTTCAAGAAAGGCATGGACCAAAGACAGCANAGGTTAAGGGAGAGGCATGACGAGTCCCTGGTATTTTAAAAACAAAACAAAAAACATCCCCTACTTCCCCTTCACCCCCAACCCAAAATGCACAAGAAGAAAAGAACACACCCCACACACCAATCCTCAGTAAAAAACACTCCAACCCCACCCCCCACCCCCCCAACTTGTCAGTGTGTAGGCTGGGACAGTAATCCATGATGTTAGATTTCAGCAGCAAGAAATTTAGGCTGGGTCAAGGATCCATGTACTTCTTGCACAGACTGTAACAACTAGTACTATGATTGTGAAGCTTTTGGGCTCAGGACTGGGCTATGTTGTACTTTGAAAAGGGCTTATTGTGCCACTTGTGTTGTCTGTAGTGTAGTGTAGGCCAGACACGAAGGGAATTTTCTTTCTACAAGGATAATCGTTGCTGTACAGACAGGAAAGTGCAGGTTATCCATCATACGTGGTTTAAGGAACAAGGTAGAAAAGCATGTGTCAAATGTTTCAATATCGGATGTGTTTTGAGAT
The DNA here is from genome assembly GCA_013389945.1 of Fregata magnificens. Taxonomy (NCBI): domain Eukaryota; kingdom Metazoa; phylum Chordata; class Aves; order Suliformes; family Fregatidae; genus Fregata; species Fregata magnificens. The sequence continues at coordinate 28,749 of WAAD01013800.1, forward strand.
GGGAGTTGCACCAGAAGATGTCTTAAGGTGCTGTATAACTTTCCTGTGATTTCTACATACTAGGTATTTTTTCAGAGTCCTTTAAGCCTAAAGCTGGTCATACTTACAACAGTGTTGTGATCTTGGTATAGCTGGTTTGCGGTTTATCTCACAGGCTTGTAGATTTTATCTTTTATGGTTCAGAATTTCTATCTGAAAAAAATCTTAATGAGAAGCTCAATGACTGCCAGTGGTGGGCTAAAAGACAGCAGACTGAGTTTACAGCAGGGAGGAATATTAAAAAAAAAAAACAAAAACAAAAAAAAAAAAAAAAACCCAAAAAAAAAACAAAAAAAAAAAAACCCCCCCCCAAAAACCCCAAAACCAAAAACAAACCAACCAAAAAACAAACAACCAAG
>WAAD01013800.1:29527-45186 GCA_013389945.1 Fregata magnificens
AAAAAAAAAAAAGTGCTTGCCCATCTAGTAAAAATAAAGGTGCTCAGAAGAAATGTGCCAGAGGGCAGAGAACAGACAGACATGTAGTCAAATACAGAAGATGCAGTCTGTAATTTTTGTCTGATTCCACACCCTCCCATTCCTTCTATATGGTGACAGTGAAGAAATATAGGCTTTTAAATTAAAAGTACACCTCTCTCAGAGTCCTGGAGTTCTGTGTACTTAATGATAAATGCACTTTTATCTAAAAAGTACAAAGGGCTGTACTGAAGTCTTCTAGTCTGTCTAAGAAAGTATATAGCTGCTTTGCCTTCAGAGCACAGCTGGGGTTGAGCAACTTGATTTCCCTTGTTCTGTGGAGAATAGTGTTTAATGGCTGCTTTCTCTGCATGAGCGTAGACAGACTGGCCGTGGTGGTGGAGAAGGCGGATTCCGAAGATTTGCCCCCAAGATCTTTCCTGAATCCCATCTTCCTCTAGCTGGGGAGACGTCAGCACTAGCTAGATGCCACCTGGATGGTCAGAAGATGACATATGCTCCTCTGTGCCTGGCTGTGGGGTATTCCTGTGGGACCCAGCCCTGCTTTTTTCCACCTCCTAATAACCAGTCTGCTAGGGATAACATATCTAGAGGTCAAGGTTGGTGTGCTGGTGTTTCTGGTTCATGGTTTAAAGGGCATAAAGAAATTAATTTCTTTTCTGGTGGAGTCTCCCTCCTGCCTGCCCATGATAGGCTGGGCTTTTTTGGGGGATGGTGGGTTGGGAGTGTTAATTTTCTGTTATCTTCTTTGTGTGTTTTTTGATAAAATGAGCCCCAAACCTGGCAAAGACCCATTTGCCTTGATCTTCTGAAACAATTCCTTAAAATTATCATTATAAGAATTTCAGTAGTTGCTGTTCTGCAGTTGCTTAAGTTAAACCTCGTCGCAGCATGATAATTTAGAATGGGAGGAAACAAAATTCTCTGCAAACCCCTATTAAAAAAACCAAACAACCCCATCCCCCACACACTAGCAAAGTCCTTACAGTGAAGAAGCAACATTTTATTCCTACGCTATTCTGTTGTTATTAAAATTTGTGAGCAATCCTTTTAGTATGTTTGAGTAGTATTGACACAATTAGAAGTGTAAGCAAGACATAAAAGGAATATAAGGGCTGCCACCTTACTTAGAGGGCAGTTCTTACAGCACTTGAGTACGCTGGTGACACCTTGCTAGAACTAACATCTGCTCAACAGGAGAATACAGCTCTAAAGGTGGTCTTTTAGAAAATGTCATTCTCAGCAGCAAAACACAAAATACAGAGATTTCTTTTTTTTCCCCAAACTGTACTTATATTGGTCAAAACCCACTGCCTTTATTCTCTCAGTATTATTACTATTATTATATGTAATTGTTATGCAATTTAATAATGCAGTATAAGTTATATGGGATTATACATATTATATTATACAGTATTATTGCTATTCTCTCAGTAGCTTTCTTCTGATCTTAGTTCAGGATCTTGTATCTTGTTCAGTTCTTCTTTCTTTTCCACATTTTTCATAACCGGATAAACTAAAATTAGATAAAATACTACTTCTTTTCATCCCATTTTATCCCACGGTGCCCCACCACTGTTTTCTGTTAGGTCGCAGCTAATAGTGGGCGCTCAGGTAGGTATTATTTCAATAAGTTCTGTGCAATACTTTTTTTTGTGTGTGTGTATGTGTTTTAAAATAATATGCTTGATGAAAGCATACCTTCTCTCTGAAGCTATGGTATACAGTGGTTCAGGATTTTGTATGCAGCCTGAACAGCTAATCGTCACTTTCAGTTACTGAATTTTGATTTAGGATTAGTTATGTTCTATTTTGTACAAAAACAAAACCAATGGAAAAACAAGCCCAACCCCCCCCCCCCCCNGACACTCTTGGGCATGCACATATGATTATAATAGTGTTGATTCTGCTTCAATTTTTAAAGCCAACAGAAACGTTTAAGGAATTGTAACTTTTTTTGAGGGATTAATATGATTCTCAATTTTCCCCACTGATTGTTGAAATTAATATATTTCTAGTTATACATTACTAATTTATGTAGCTTGTCTTCAGTTAAGATGGCTCGTAGGCTTTATTATTTATGGTAACATATTCTTCATAAAAGAAATAGACTTCTGTGCTAACATATAAGCCTTTGGATTCTAAAGCAGTTTTGCTTTCCAAGCTTATGAGTGGTGACAAGTACTGTTTCTTTTCTGGACTAGAATGTTCATACATTCTCCAGCCACTTGGAAGAAAAGGAACAATTATTTAGAGGGGAGAAAAAAGCTTCCAACATAGAGCTAAAATGAGTCAAGCAGTTGAAAGACATGTGAATTACTGCCATAATGTTTTCAGTCTTAAAAATTCCAAGGTGGAAATAAGTATCTAAATTACGGGTCTTCATAAAACTGATAACTTGCAACTGGTTGTGCAGCAGCTTTATTTGCCTACAAGTATATTTAAGACTAAAACTTAAGACAATTGACACATACCCAATTAAAAAAATATGCAGAAGCTAGCTTTCCCTGTTAAAATCTTTCTGGTAATGAAGCATGTGACAGGAGTTGTAAAGGAGTTGTACATACAAGTATGAAGAAGTAGTTTAGAAAAGAAACTGAGAGGAATCAACTGCTTAATTTTCTTTGGAGAGGAATGAAATTTTTACTTTTTTTGGTGCATACAGAGTTTTGCCTAATCTCCCAAGCTACTAGCTATGCAAATGAAGAGTTACTTTGAAAAAGAGGTTTTTTAGAACTTTTTATACTTTTCTGAAAATACCACTGCTAAATTATAGCAGTCTAAATCTTTGAGTTGTGAAATAGAATTTAGTCCTGAGTGACTTTCTTATAAAGTAGAACATATTATTTGAATATGTTCAGAATACCAGGACCTGCATTAAAAATGCTCTGCTGTCAAAAACAAATGATGACTGAAACATAAACAGGGAATGACAGGAAATAACTTTCTTTTAAAAAGCATTAATAACATTGTTCTAACTGCAAGTACCATCTGCTGATATTTTAAATATGGATTAATTGGTACAACAATAAAGACAAAAAAAAAACAAAACAAAAAAAAAAAAAACACACCAATGACCACGAAGAAATGTAAATTTGTGCTCTGTTCTAGTAATAAAAAATAATTTTGAGCGTAATGTTTTATTTTATATGCCATCTGAACAATCTCACTCTATTTATATGCTTGTAATTTAGCCTAACCTGTACTTTCTGCATTCATCAATATAAGAAGAACCCAGTGAATGAGTACCTATTACACGCAAGATCTACGGCTGGGGACAATTTTATTTTACTCATAAATTTTAATATCCATTCTCTACTACAGTGAAAATAATGAACCTGTAGTGGTTTTGTCCATGATTACAGAGAACTTTTTCAAAGCCGTAAAAAGGAGTGTGAGTGATTGGAATTGACCCACAAATCTGAGGCTTTTTCTCAATTTTTTTGGCAAACGCCAAACAGCCTTTGGACAGCATTAGCTTATATCTGGCCATGAGAATGATCTTGCTTTTTTCCGTTCATCATAATTTCTTAATACTTTGTTATAAAAAGAAGGGATAAAATCAGTTTTTTTCTCTTGAACAGCGAAGTATGGTTTTGGTTTTGCTCTTAAATGAAACATTGGAATTTTTAGCTTATCTTTGATAATGAATTCCATTAAAAACTATATTCTTAGGATCATTAGCAATCAAGTTGAGTAATTCTTGGTAGATTTTGGTGCAGTTTTGTTGCCAAACCACCTTAGACCACTCTCAAAATCTAAACCATAATTTTCTAATGATCACTAGTAGAAGATAATTGTGTCCTTAAGGTTTATCCAATCCACATAAGGCCACAGTGGGAGTCTGCCATCACAAAAGCTCAGTAGTTCAGACTCTCTGTTAGGTCTGCAGAATCCTCCGCCAACATTCTGTGAATGTGTATTCACTAGATAAATGCAGAAAAGTAAACATGCCTCTCTGAGCGGAAGACATCTACTGGTCTGGATGAAATGAATGAATGAGCTGAGTTCTCAGGCCTCCAAAAATAGTGCCATTTATATCAATAATGACAATTTGGCTCCCAAGTTTTGAAACACTGATCATGTTCTATTTCATGTTTAAAAAGAAATTTAAGCTCAAGATATAAAGAACTTAGTGCTCAGGTTGTGGGTGTGTGTGATTATTTTAATCGCACAAATCACAATTTTTTATGTGTGTATATTTCAAACAATGTATTAAAAAAACCAGACTGGATAGTAGAAGACAGATCAGGAAAAGCACTAGTAGACTTTCTCAAAATTAAAAGTGAATTTTCTTATAACGTTGCAGAGAATAAATCCCTGTATTGCGAGGTACCTAAGTTTACCTTGCAGAAGGATAGCATTTTATCTGCTAAAAAAGCTTTCCTAATGATTCATAAGTCTTGCTTTACTATTTTCTATAAACTTTCAAAATGAATGTTGCCTTTGAACCTCAATCTTGTTCTCTAGAAATGTATACCACTTTGGGTTTCATGGTGTCTTGAATTCAGAAGTGTTAATTCCTTCTGCCATGTCATGAAACATCTGTCTGAGGGTCAGGGATGATCAGGAAATCATACTAATCACTGTCATTGAATCCCAAATATCTGTGTCCTTAAAGTTTGGCCCTGTCTTCTTTCACTCTAGTCTGCTTTTTAAAGTTGTTGCAATACTTTATGTTCAGCAGTCCTTTGAGCAACATATTATGCCCAAAGGGGAAGGGTAAAGAAAGTTGTTTTCGGTGAAAAGTGGTGGTTTTGACTAGCCTTAATCTCCTGAGGCCCAGTCAGAGACTTCAGGCTGGTGCCCACTGAGAGCACGCCCGCATACAGACTTGCTTCCTGGGCTTCCTCAGGCAATTATTTTTCATTGAAATTAGTTATTTTCTGAGAATATAGATACTCTTTATTTACAGTCAAGCTTCCCTTTTCATTCAAATGATGTAGATTATTTTTATTTTTCATTTCTCTGTACCTGCTCTGACCTTGATCTTCCCTTTTTGGTTCCTGAATTCGAAATCATGGTCAGTCTTTGTCACGTGGGTGCTCCCACCTGTTGTTGTGGCTCTTAATTGCCACAGGTTTCCGTAGTGTGTTTCCCCAGTGCCAGATCCCATTTAACAATGGAAACAGTCTTGTACCAGTGGGCAGGCTGTTGAAGATCTGGGCCAGAGAAACATTTCAGTGTTACACATTAAAAGTTTGCTCCTAAGCCTTGTACTTACACTTTAAATAAACACATTGTTCTGACAGTGTCTCAGATTTTGATGTGTATGCACTTTTCCTAACCTATCTGTGCAGTACTTCCCACCCTAACTGACACGATCCTTCCTGGTCACCTACTGCTGTCTGCTTTTTTGTCACTACTCATACAATCAGCAGCTGCTGATGCTCTTCTTTGTTCATAATTTTTGTGAAGGTCACTTTCTGTGGAAAGACATGCCTGCATCTGCTCTGTCAGTGCCCCAGTTTGGTGTTCAGACACCTATTTTTGTCTTGTTTCATCAACAATTTCTTTTCTGTGGAAGGAAAATAAAAAACAGAATCCTAATATATTAAGTGTTGATTCTAGCTCTTTAAGTACCAGAAAAAAACAATTATCTCTTTATGAGTGATAAGGGCCACTGATTTTACATCTGTAATTATTCATTTTAATAACTAAGATGATTAGTTAATGTTATATGGGTCACACTGCTTGGTATTAAATTGCAAAAATATCACAACTGGCATATGATCCCCAAATGATATTAAATTATTTTGTTTGCAAGCCCTCCCTGCCCCCCCCAGATCGATATCATATTTGCCAAAATATCACAGCAGTTTTCTTAATTCTCATTATTCCCCACTTACAGGCAGCATATTCTTAAACTTTATTATGGATTACAGTCAATCATTTGAAGTTTGAGGTTTAAATTAGCGGCCAATTTTCTTTGATTTCTTTGATCTCTGCACTTTCACTCTTAAGCAGAACTTGTCTTGCCAATGGGGATGCTTAAGTTTAAAACAAACAAACAAAAAAACCCCTTTCAATTTTAAATAAGAAAATTGGCAAAAGATTAATGAACTCATCAAAACATTGTCTTAAGATTGGTCTTTTTTACTGTTATTTTTATTGCAATATACCTTATGTTTGAAAATAGAGTCAAACTAAAACATTGAAAATTTCCATTTGTAAAATTTGAGCTGAAAACCACCAAAAATGTTACAACTTTTTAGGAAATATTTTTAAAATTAAAAGGGTATATTTTTATAAACTCCATGAATATTTGTTTCAGTAAACGAATTGTTTTCATGAATAATATTACTAATAAAAAAGCTACTAAGTTCTCAGCTGAAGCTCACGAGGGTAATTTTTAATGTGGGTCTTTCTTCCAGTCAAAGCTTCCTAATTGTTGGGCATTTAGTGGGTGCAGTGACTCTTTTGGGACATTGATTTATGCTGTTTCATCATTTGGGGGGGGACGACCCAAAACAAAACAGAAAAAAGCCAGTCATTCTGTCAACTGAAGGCAAACAATAATGAATGCATCTGTGTTTTAGGTTGGAACAGTACAGGCCACTGGAGCAGTCCGTATTAGCAGGCAGTTCATATGCCCCAGCAGAAGCTGTGCTGGTTTTAAGTGTGTACTGTATCATCTCCAGAGCAATCTGTTATTTCTTACAGCTGCTGGAGCTATTGTAAATGTTTTCTTTCATGCCCCATCAAAAAACCTCTAAACCAGATGTTACAGAAGTTGTAGATGGATGTTGTTAAATAGCATTCATTATATGGAATCTTTGTTACGTGTTATTTCTGCTTTCATGCTACAATACTCTAGCTTCTAGTTACAATATTAATTTCTAGTGAAAGTTGTACGTTAGGTGGTACTACGTAGAAGCATACAGGGGAGCTAAATTGAAGAGCTCAAGGAATGCAATCAAATTTTCCTTTTAATCTTCTTCCCCAGTGATTATGAGAAAGAGAACGTGGCCAGGCATTGCTGCATTCCAATGCCTTGCACTTTCCAGCGGCAGGGGGGAAACAGGCACAATGGGCAGTATCTGGCAGAAGAAATGATGGCTGAAGTAATAATGCTCTTCTGCTCACCACGTGTTCCTCTTCTCTTCCTCCTTAAGGAACGAGAAATATTGGACTGGATTTTGAAGTACATGATCAACAACTGGTGAGCCTCAGCTTGGAGTGGGAGGGCTGCATGGACTCCCAGCTCTCTGAAGTCTGGGGTATGACTTTGTGCTCCTTGTGGCTCAGATGGTAAAGGGACACAGGTGATAGGAGGGCTGCCAGGCAAGTCCTGGCCTTGGGATAACACTGTGCTCCCTGGCAGCCCTCGGGACCCGGTCACTTTGATAGTTTAATTCCAGGTCTTTGTTTTGGTGCAGTGGTTTTTGTGGGGTGGATTGTAGCTGAGTACAGGAAACTGACGGTGGTCAGAAAAGTGGCTTTATAACAGGATTATGCATAGTCTTAGATTTAGGGAGAAATTTGATTACTTTATTGATTTGGGAAATTAGTTCTAAACTTGAAGATATTTTGTGTTTCAAATAGCCATTCTGTTTCCAGAATGAAGTGTACCAGGTCAAATGCTCAGTAACAGAAAAATTTCTCGTAACGTCTACAACATACTAATCTTTCTCTTTGCTGCTGTTGGCTATAGACGCAGTTGAGTGATCACTGTGCTTTTTTGAGAGGATTTTAATGTTACGTTTGAATTACGTTGTATAACCTTCAATGCAAAACTGCAATGAAAGGCAATGTTTTTATATGCTGGATATTTCTCCCTAATGGCTGCTTTTACAGAGAAGCTGGCTTCTTTCTGACAAGGGTGTGCCATGCTGCTGCTGCTGTTCATGCTTTTGGACGGGAAGTATTTTTAAGTTAAATTAAGGAAAGCAGTAGGAGTTTACTGTTTGGTTGCAGTAGGGCTAGGATTTCTCTCTTGGGATTGTAATTTTATCCCAACCAGTCTCGCTAGTCCTTCAAGAATATTTGTTCTTTTCTGATTTCTCTCCTAAGGACAATTCTCCGACTGAAGTAATTGGAATTCTAGACAGTATTCCAGGTATTACTTATATCTATAAATTGCACAAAAGATGCGAGTCAAGTCAGATCGTTCTTGCGGACTGTTGTAGTGGTTTTATTCTTTTATCTTCTAGTATTACAAATGTTTGTTTCCCTTTTTACTTCATTATGTTATGCTGCTGGCAAAGATACGTGAACATGCATTTTAAACAGTCTTTTAAGATCAGGAAGAATACTCCAATACACCAAAACTGGATCAATATAAGCTTTTAGTGGCTATATACAAACCAGAGGTTTGGAAGTAAAACCTCTCACTTCTGTTCAGTCTCTAGCAGTGTAGTAAATTAGGCTTATGTCTTTCAGGTTAATATGAGTTATGCTCAGACAAAATAAGTAAAACAATATTAAAAATGTGTAGGTCTAAATTAGCAGAGATGTTTTTCCACTGCAGATTTAGTGCTATTTGAAGCTTCCAAAGAGCATTATTAAAAGCACTTCAGAATTGCTCTCAAGCAGTTAAATAACCTTTCATTGCAAACATTTTTGTAGCTGAACCTGTGCAAGTACAAAGACTTTTAATAACAGTGTTTAAGACCTCTTCATTGATTTAAATACTTTTGCTTTACGCAGCCTGAATCATGCACCTGCTCTAGCCTTTTACAACTGCTGTAATGAAAATCTGTAGTATTTTATAGGTTTTTATGGTTTTTTTCCACTTTCTCCTCACTTTAACTTTTTCAAGTACTTTTTTTATTGTTTCCCTTTCCTGTCTTCTGGTACGTTAGTACACTTTTCATAAAGTGGTCATAAGACCATTTATTTTCCTGGGACTTCAATGAAAACAAGCAGCAGCAGATCTGTCTCCCTTAAATTAATTCCATCCTTTTTAATTCCACTAATCTTGGAAATGCACTAAATAAGTAGTTCAGAATGTTTTGTTTTTTTTTTTCTCTATACCCTGCAACTTTGAGATATGTTTAAAAAATGCTACTCCAGTGTCAAGATCAAAGTATCATCTTTGAAATCTTTTTGGGAGAGAAGAAGAATGACGACTCATTTATCCATCCTCCAGGGGAGATTAAACACCCTGCCAATTACTTTTGAGGGAGACCTGAACCTAGATCATTTGGTCGGATGGGTTTTCACTAGCCAGAGTCTGGATTTGGAAGGGTAGTCCTGTCAGCATCGCAGATGTACCTGACCAGCTTCATAAGTTAATTCAAATTCCCATTGAAAGCAAAGGCTGAATTATACTTCCTTTGGAAGACTACAATCAATCGATTCCTCATGAATTTTTTGGCTGCAAAGTCATGCTCCCTCACCCCTACCCTTCTCATGGTTTAACGTAGCAGAATAAACATTTAAGGAAGAGATATCTCTGAGAGTTCTCCAGTGACTAAAGCGTTTTACTGATAAGTTGATACTGTGACACACAAGGTTATGGAATTATGGAGTATATCAACAGCATAAGTTAACTGCATTTTAAAGAAAAAAAAAAAAAAAAGCAGAGCTATGCAGAGCTCCCACTCAGTGGGAGCTGGGTGAACTGTGAATATCTATGAGTTTCTCTGAAGGAAACAGGTTATTGTCAGAGAGTTACAAGAAAAATTAATCTACACAGGATACATAATATCTATAATATATATACTATAATATCTATAATAATCTATACGGATACATAATAAAGGTGAGCTGAAACTTTGTACCTTAAGAATTAGAGAAAAGGGATAAATGGATGCAGTAAGAGGTCTGGAGGAGATGTTCCATTACCTGTAGGAAAACCCACTGATTGATGCTGATGCATTGATACACTGAACTTGGATATTCTTCCTGCAGCACACAGCAGTGGCAGGTTTGTTTTCTGACCATGGTAAATCCTTGCTGTACAAAGCAAGATAAATTTGCACCTGATTGGGTGGGGGATAATTGAAATGGGTGTTAAAATAATTTGAATATGCAAATTAACAATATAGAATCGTCATTTGCTCTTTTCATTGTTCAGTTCATTGCTTGAAATCAGAGTTATCTGTCACTTTCTGGGGAAAAAAAAAAAAACAAAACCAAACCACCAGCAAACTTGTAACATTCTTCTTGGTGGTTCTGCAGGTATTTTTGCCAGTTCACGGGGTGGATGATGAGGCACAGGCTAAGACAGGTTTCCTACTGAGCTGTTTGGTCACATCTCTACTGTTCTCAACTTTACTCAAGTACGCCTAACTGGTTGTAAAGGCATTATTGTTTCTTGTACAAGTTGGTCTAATTTGAACCAATTAGAATATAATTACACTATTTTATGCTTAGTTAGACTCTCAAGTAGCTTCTTCAGACTAAGGTTATCCCCCTGGCTCTGTATTTTGAGATCTCTCTTGGCTCCACTGGAAGACTCAGGTAAAATAAGAGGACCTCTAAACTCAAGAAGTGCTGCTACTTTTAAGTTCATTAAATTACTGTTCAGGATCTCTGCTATTCCATAGTTCATTTCTTCCAGAACATTGGAACAAGAACCATATGGTGGCGATTCACTGCACTTGCATTTCTCAGGTTGCTCTATTATTTCCTTTGTAAAGTGTTCAATCTCTGTTAAGGCCACGCTGTGAATTCTTATAAGAAGTGCCCTTGGAATAGAAATTTCCTCATTATCCCTTATGATAAAGGCTTGTGCCAAAAAATCATTTAATTTCAGTGCTGTCTTGGCATTATTTTTAATTCCTTACAGATCCCTAATCCGAAAAGGGCTTGGAATTGCTCACACATTCACCTTGATATTAAAGCATTTAGATACTTCCATGCATACAGAAATCTGAAACCTGTAATATGATGCTGACTTTGAAAATATTAATGGTTGTGAGCTAGCTGTGGACTACTTTCTTATATTTTTAAAGGTTTTTTGTGTGTGTGTGAAGAATTCTGAAAAAGGAAGTAATTTAAAAAAATATTTTGACTATGAAAAATGAGGGGAAAAGAATAAAATACTTACACGCCTATGAAATATTGAGGTTTAAGCACTTCTCCATGGTAATTTCAGTGGAATTACATCAACAATTCATTTGCCCCAGTACCATCAGTGTAGATTTGTGCAGCTTTGATGTTAGATACAGATGTAGCCTGTGAAGCCACTTACTGGTAAGATAGTTTTCTTCAATGTTTACTCAGAAAAATTACATACTTCATCATCTTCATATTAGTCATTTACTCAAAAAAGGCTTACTAAGGCTATATATTCAATGTGCTGAATTAAATGGAAGATTTTGAATTTTTTTTTTTGATGGCAGCTAAAATCAGACACTTGATGTACTTTGGCTTCTGTGTAGTGATCAGACGTATAAAGAAAAAGAATTATACTGTTAATGAATGTTGAGTAGATACTTGAGATTATTTTCAGTATATATCACTGCTATTGTAGTAATTTTGTGGGGAAGAAACACAACAATGAGTAAAACTATTCCTGGTGGTACATTAAGCTTAAACAGCCTTGTTGTCTGTTTTGTGGCAAGCTGAGAAAGAGATTAAAAGTATGATATATTTATGTAATATTTCTATTAGCTAATCACAGATATCTCACCTTTCTATCCATCTTTTTAAGGTGCAGGACAAATACTTAGTTACATTTTCATCTTGTGTCATTCAGGAGTGACATCTGCCATGATGAAGAGTCCATCTAGCTTTAGGACTAGGATTTGCCGGTTTTTCCCTGAAATTACACATATAATAAATGAAGCAACAACCTACTTTTTTTTTTTATACTTTGTAGTATAACAAAGTTACTTACTAAAAAATAAGTGTGGCTACTTTAGGAGAAGCAATAAAGGTTTTTAGTTAATAGAAGTGTTCACCTAAATTTAAAAAGAAAAATTGAAGAAATTGAGTCCAGACATAATGTCATACAACAGATCAAGTTCCTAGACTTTTACCAGTGTTACAGCACAAGAGCATTGTATAAAAGAACAATGAGGACATATCTTTCAGAAATAAGACCACTAGATATCTCATTTATTCAATACAAACAACAGTATAAACATCATAGTTATGGCAGAACTTCTGTTCTCTCGGATGTTGAATAAAACTTGTATAATAAAATTTAGTGATGCTAACATCCATGTGGTGGTAGCTTGGTGCCTGGGGCACTTGGTTGACATGAGGGTGAAGGGCAGATAAACGACTGTTCGTTTAGGTGAGGAGAGTGACCCAGCTGGTTGGATCTCTACAGACAGAGGGAAGAGATCCTGGGTTTGTTCTGAAATATGTTTTGAAATTCCAATATTTTTCAGACGAGAGTGTAGTTTTCTGTTCAGTGTTGTTGTGAACAGATCCTAACCTTGTCGGGGCCAGTGGTATACTATTGCGACTGATAGAGTAGAAGGCTATTGTGTTGTCTCAGAGAAGCACAATTTCTCTTCTACCAACTTTATTCTACAGGCCTAGTAATTAGCTTGAACCAGTGTCAGTTAAAGATCTTCTGTTAGACAGATTTAGCCAACATCAATGCTCTTCTCATTTCACATATCCATATGCTTTTAGATATGACAGTTTTTTCCAGTGGTGATGGATATACCAGTACTGCTTGCTTCTCTGTATCTGCACCAGGGGAGCTGTGAGAGGTATGCAGTGGATTATTTTATATTCTTCTCTGGCAAAGCCCTATTCAGTAGATAGTTCTTAATGTTTAGAAAAAGGGGACAGAAACTTTCACCTCCAAATGATAAATGCATGTATCAAGTATCAGTATTAAAATGGAATACTTGAGCTTCTGAAGAGCTCCCATCATGTAGAGGAGAAAGGCTTGCTCTCACTGAGAACTTTTTTTATCAGTGGCAAAATGAATCACCATCCTTATGATTAACTGAATTGGAGATTTAAATGTACAGACACTTACTTAAATAGGTGCCTGAGGTTCACCCAGATGGGCTGACACATAAAGTAGCAGGAAATTACACCAATTTGAGACTGCCCATACTCTAGTTGCATCTGCTGTACATTATTTAGTGTTACAAATCTCAAATCCCTGACAGAATAACACTTTCTGAACCAGCTTTTCACTGCCAACTAATGCAATGTGTAATTCCACCTGCCTGGGATCTATTCTTCAGGGTTTATATCCCCTGCAGGTGGCAGAGAGATGCTGCAATACTGCAGATGTCCAAAAATCTATGCAGATCCCTGTGAGCTTATTGTCTAGCAGCTGCTTATGGAGACTAATGGCACCCAACTATTTATATACCCGGCTATTATATTTTCNCCCAACTATTTATATACCCAGCTATTATATTTTCTAATTCACTGATTTTAGCAGCAGAGAAACCTGATCTCTCTGGCTGCCTGGGGCTTTGAAACCTTGAAACTTGTTCACCAGTGTTGCAATTCTTGACCTAATCAGCAGTGCTAGAAATTAAAACAAAGCCTTGGAATGAAAAGGTTTTTAACCTGCTGTACTAATCTTTTATCTTGAAGTTGCTTTACAGACAAAAAGGAAGAATTCTGGTTGCAAATACTGTGAAACTGTTGATGTGAAGTAGGATCCACAGGGTTAGTTTTTGCTTCCCTTTCTTCTTCAGAAGTCCAAAAACTAGTATTGGTATACATAGTATCCCTATATGACATTAATTCCATATGTAAGATGTGGGAATATTTTTTATATCCCTTCAAAAAATCCTGAACTGTTTCTAGTTATTCTGACAATTGCCTACTCAGTTTAACTCTACATTTTTCTTTGGTTTTTCATACTGCACATGGATTTTTCTCTAATGTAATTATCTTTGTTTCTTCATACCTTTCTGACACATTCTTCTTCTACTTAATCTCATTAGGGAAGTCCTAATTCCGCCTTTGACAAAGGCAACGTTACCTGCATTTTTATGTCAATTAGTGTTCTATGACCTTTCATCTGAGATTAGTGGTTCCAACGCAGAAATACAGAAAGGACTTAAAAGTACTTCTGGACAAGTGAATGAAACAGTCTGCAGTGATTTAATTGGGAAATGCAGTTATGAAGCAAAATTAAATGAGGCAAGTATTGTTTTATTAAATGTAGATCAATTAAAACATTTCTAAAAATGCAAATATATACCCATGGCCTATATTGGAAAGAACAACAAATATTGTTTCCCACTATATGAGACAGCTGAGATAGAAAATGAAAAGTTACCATGAGGAAACCTTGTCAGTTTTCAACTCTACAAATTATAATATTAGTTAGAGCCTTATTTAGCATGAGGTTGAGCTAATGCAAAGTTTTTGCTAGCTTTTCTATTGTAAAAACAGTAAATAAACAAGCAGCCTTCAAAGAAATATAACAGATACTTTTGTTTAAATCAGAACTAATCAAACATTCATGACTGGTTTTTTTTATGTGTACTGGGTGGTCTGGGAAAATGGAAAAGAACAAAGGAGAACTTCAGTTGGCACTTTTCTCTGCTCCCTTACTTTCAGCCATTCACCGTTCATGTGTCTCATGGATGTCTAGCAACCCATTTCTAATCCCCTCAGATGAGAACAAAGTATACGTAACGCTTATTTTTCACCTGTTTTTTTCTTGAACGGATGCTTTATCCACAATGCATGCACACATCTGATTTGTTTCAGAAAGCTTATGTAATTTGGTTGTATGATTTGAGTATTTTTTTTCTTTAGGGGATATGTGTGTGCATTAATAAGCAAACAGCTTGCATTGGAAATAATGTAGCATAACATTATTTCAGTAAATGTCACGGTATTAAAATTAATTGGGAGTCATCAGATAAATGCATACTGTAGAAGAAGCATCATCTCTGAAGGTCTGGAGAGAGTGTTTATACAATAGAGCCACTAGGATAAGGTTTGTGGCTAATATTCAGCTATTCTAATTTCTTCTACCATCCTTTGAAACTTCTTTCTACCTGTTGAGGAATAGCATTAGCTAATGGTTTCAAACAAAAGGCTGTGTTTTGCATTCTGCAGTTATCCCAATGTTGTGTGAGTTTTTGGAGAAAATTTAGCTCAGATAATCCAAGAGTGACTTGGGAATTAATAAGGTTTCATTTCTATGAAGAGTTGTTGCTAACCAGCTCTTGGTTGTGGACAGCACAAGAAGGTGAGGCAGACTTTTGAGGCTGTGCTCTGCATCACACCATTGGCTAAGGGCATGGTGAGGACTTCTGTCTTCCCTCCAGTCCTTCCTGGCGCCAACTGAAAAGACTGGGACTGGCCAGCAAGTAGCAGAGTGTAACGAAAATAAGCAGCTTTCTTCTGTTCTGTCCCTATTGCTTCATAGCCAAGCAAATGGTTAGACAGGAAGCTGGCTAAGGTTGCTTTGATCCTATGGAATTTGAAATTTAGGTTTCCAAATGCCACATTTACATTTTAGGTATGAGTTTGTATTGGTTTTGCTTTCCCCAGGACATTAAACTAGTGCATTTGAATGCTACAGTTCAAAAGCAGAATGAAACACACTTAGCAGTCGTGAAGTTAGGTGTTTGATTTGAGTAGATATGAGGTTCCAGTGGATGAAGTAAGGATGCCTAGTGGAGTACATGCTGCATTTTGTGCCGAGGCAGACTGGATATGAAAACATGCCCTTTTCCTGCATGCTGCATGTTATGTTGGGCTTTCTTTTTTTCTTTTCTTTC
>WAAD01013800.1:45216-72727 GCA_013389945.1 Fregata magnificens
CTTTTTTTTTTTTTTTTTTTTAAATTCCTTCAAAAAGAATCAATAAATGTCTATTGCATTTTTTATGGTCAAAGAGTCCACATGAAGTTGGTGCCCAATTCACACCCCATTGAATTACAGAATGTTGCTGAGTGTCCTGAGAAATATTCTACCTCTTCGTCATGAGGTCATGTTGACTCAACTTGGAGTAGTCAGACTACCCAGGACCAAGTACTCCCAATTTGTCTGATCCCCATGAATCAGAATTACTCAAACTCAATAATTAGTGGCAAATACTTACGAACACTTTTTTCCTTCATCCAACTAAGATTAAAACTGTTGCTCTTGTCTTTTTGTGCCTTCTACTATGCATGTGTCATCCTTGAGCCTTGACTGAATGCGGCTTTTACTTTGGAGAGAGCATATTCCCAAGCTACTGTTGGGTGTATTACTGGCCTTATCAATGCATCAGAATTTTAATTCAGGATCTATCACTTTTTCAGTGGCTAAATAAAAGAAAGGGATTCATCATAAAGGCTAGCGGGGGAAGCACAAACGTGATCTGTGTGATACCTGCCTCTTGGGTGCCATCCAAAACTGTTACTCTGTAAGAAATTTAGATTAGGATTCTGCATACAAAGCAAGCATTTAGACTATATTGGGCAAGCTCTTCACTGAAGATTAAACTGTGTGTGGATATTTTTGAGTGGTGATAGACTGCTGGGCCGAGTCACAAAGGTCAGAACTGGGTCATAAGTGTTTGGAAAAATGCAGTTTATGTCAGCTTTTATTCTCATAGTCTTCTTGATATCTTTAATATTATTGATCACTGATCAGTGAAGAAGTAATACAGTTCCCCCAGGGCATGTTATGGTGCTGACATATCAGCATTATTTACAAACTGTTTGAGGCACCTCTGTCAGAAATGTATGGAATATTAAATGACATTAAGTCACAATAGGATGCAAATTAGTTTTTTCTCCTCTCTAGTGGTTTACAAGGCTTTCAACATTTGTGAATTATGAAAATTAAATTTCACTCAGGGTCACAGAAACTACATGTTAATCTATTAACAGCAAGTGCAATTTCAAGGGCAATGTGCAACTGAAACAATTTTTTGTTTTATCAGAAATTCATACTTGGGAGCTCTGCATTATTTCAACCAACTGGCACTTTTGAATGTAAGTTCCTTTCTTTCATGGCTGCTTAGGTAATATTTCTTTTTGTGTAATTTCTGCGAGAATACAAAAATGATCTTGAATGAAAAACATACATAGTTCTAACAATCTAGTGAAATCAAGGGTCTTATATTCCAAGTGTTCCGAATAGAAATTGGAAGCTTTCATTTAGCAGTAGGAGTAACGGTTCTCAGGGTTTTAAGCATAGTATTTAGTACCTTAGTGAAATGCAGTGATGGTAGAATTTGTTTGATGAAATCACAGGTGTTTTGCCTTGGGAAACCCGAAGACTCATGAGCATGCAGAATGCCAAGCATTTGAGACTCATCACCTTAATCATCCACAACTGAAATGCTTGTACAGAAGGTAAGTTAATCTCTTTAGGATGAGTCCCTCTGCTCTGGCCGTGCTCAGGGTCCTGGCCAAAAATTTGCATGGGGAGTGTGCCAGAGCTCCAGTCCAGTTACGTATCCTCGGAAAGTTTCTTAGGCAACTATTCCTGTCTGCCTCCTTACTGAGACCTGGGAACTGATTTCATGAGCACTTTTATATCATTTTAGAGTAAACAGCTTCACTAATGAAGCACTGAAGATGATTTTGAGGCAGACTGTTGGTCTTCACTCTGAGGCAGACTGGAAATACTCTTGTGCTCATCTGTATTTGAGAATCATAGAATCACTTAGGTTGTAAAAGACCCTTAAGACCATCAAGTCCAACCATAAACTTAACACTACCAAGTCCCTCACTAAACCATGTCCCTAAGGACCACATCTACGTGTCTTTTAAACACCTCCAGGGATGGTGAGGTATTTAACAGGTATTCGCTGGCAGCCTGTTCCAGTTCTTGACAACCCTGTTGGTGAAGAAATTTTTCCTAATAGCCAATCTAAACCTCCTCTTGCACAGCTTGAGGCCCTTTCCTCTTGTCCTATCGCTTGTTACTTGGGAGAAGAGACTGACGCCCACCTCGCTACAACCTCCTTTTGGGTCGTTGTAGAGCACGATAAAGTCTCCCCTCAGCCTCCTTTTTTCCAGACTAAACAACCTCAATTCCCTCAGCCATTTTAAAGACTACAGTCTCACTGCAAGTGAAAGGGGATGATTTGCACAATAAAAGTACAAAATGTTCATATCAGTAGTTACATTGTGAATGAATTCAGGCTTCAGAACTACACTGCATACCTATGCGTCCCTGTCCTCTGGCTAGTGTTGGAGACAGCTTGGTAAATTCTGTTTTATCTGGCTGCAAGATAAACCCACGTACTTGGGGTTTTTTTTGTTGTGGTTTTTGGTTTGGTTTTGTTTTCTTTTGTTTGTTGTTTTTTTTCTTTTCTTTCTTTNAATGCTTGTACAGAAGGTAAGTTAATCTCTTTAGGATGAGTCCCTCTGCTCTGGCCGTGCTCAGGGTCCTGGCCAAAAATTTGCATGGGGAGTGTGCCAGAGCTCCAGTCCAGTTACGTATCCTCGGAAAGTTTCTTAGGCAACTATTCCTGTCTGCCTCCTTACTGAGACCTGGGAACTGATTTCATGAGCACTTTTATATCATTTTAGAGTAAACAGCTTCACTAATGAAGCACTGAAGATGATTTTGAGGCAGACTGTTGGTCTTCACTCTGAGGCAGACTGGAAATACTCTTGTGCTCATCTGTATTTGAGAATCATAGAATCACTTAGGTTGTAAAAGACCCTTAAGACCATCAAGTCCAACCATAAACTTAACACTACCAAGTCCCTCACTAAACCATGTCCCTAAGGACCACATCTACGTGTCTTTTAAACACCTCCAGGGATTAGTGAGGTATTTAACAGGTATTCGCTGGCAGCCTGTTCCAGTTCTTGACAACCCTGTTGGTGAAGAAATTTTTCCTAATAGCCAATCTAAACCTCCTCTTGCACAGCTTGAGGCCCTTTCCTCTTGTCCTATCGCTTGTTACTTGGGAGAAGAGACTGACGCCCACCTCGCTACAACCTCCTTTTGGGTCGTTGTAGAGCACGATAAAGTCTCCCCTCAGCCTCCTTTTTTCCAGACTAAACAACCTCAATTCCCTCAGCCATTTTAAAGACTACAGTCTCACTGCAAGTGAAAGGGGATGATTTGCACAATAAAAGTACAAAATGTTCATATCAGTAGTTACATTGTGAATGAATTCAGGCTTCAGAACTACACTGCATACCTATGCGTCCCTGTCCTCTGGCTAGTGTTGGAGACAGCTTGGTAAATTCTGTTTTATCTGGCTGCAAGATAAACCCACGTACTTGGGGTTTTTTTTGTTGTGGTTTTTGGTTTGGTTTTGTTTTCTTTTGTTTGTTGTTTTTTTTCTTTTCTTTCTTTCACTGGTTACATCAGTCTGGTTTGCTGCAGCTGTTCAGAATGCATCTTCAGCTCTGATGCATTGTTCTACTCCCTTGCCATCTTCTGCCAGATGTTCACAGGTGTTGGACTCTTCTGTGCTGCTATGAGAGAGAGTGTTGTCTGAGGGGACACTGAGCAGCATTAACGTCCGTTCCAGTAGATAATGCTTAAAGTATAAACTTCAGCAAGCAAAAAGGGTAGTGTCAGAAATAAGGTGCTGGAACCTTGTTCCTTTGTTTCTTTCATGTACAACAGCACACACTTTGTGACAGCAGTATTGTTAACTGAGGTATTCTCCTTATTTCTTTTGTGCAACAATTTATGTGAAAGCATCTAATTATAAAATTTTTAAAAACTCTTTTGAATATTTTCTATTTGATCAAGTTTTCATACAGAATACTTGTCACATGCTATTTTCAATATGTTTTATCTGAGTTGCAATACAGGTTTGTTGTAAGTTTTCCACTAAAGTTCTTTGATGCAAGTCTCTTCAGTGCCAAACACCGCTACTGTTGAAGGCTTGCATCACTTTACACCTTCAGTTAGAGCATTTTTTTATGCTGATGTAATATTGTTGGAATTATGTGGAACTGCAGAAGCGAACATTAAGGCAGCAGTGTTTAATAATAAAACAGTACATTGAACAAGGCAAAACCACTTAAAGAACAGTAAAATAAGACAAATTGCTTAAATCAATGCTCTTTATTTAACCTGTTGTTGCAAAAAAGGTTAGAGTATTAGTCAAAACTGTTATTTTAATAAAAGAGGAAAATAAGTACTACATTGGAGTACTCCAAAAAACACTGATAGGACCTTTTGAGGGACTGCTGCTTGCTTTCCTCAGTACTCTGGAAAGGCATTTACTATTCTGGAACCTGAGATTACTGAGCAGGGATATAACTAGAGAAGAACTTTCTCAGGCGCGCGCACACACACACACGGAATCTTTATAGTGGGACTCAAGTAACTAGTATTTCATTCATATTCTTTGCATATAGGTAACTATGGGGAAACCATTTCACGTCCTGTCTGAAGGTTCTCCATTGATAAAATGAAGTCTCTATAAAACACTGAATACTGACAGAAAGGGTATAACAACTAGGGATGTTATTCTCTTGTGCTACATAATCTATGTCATGCTGATACTATATCACTTATCTCTCTAAATGTTGTGTTTAGGTTTCTAGGATTTATGATCCTTCCTTTTTGGTGTGGTTTTTTTTTTTGTTTGGGTTTTTTTTTGTTTGTTTGTTTTTGCTTCTGCTCATAATTTGAGGAAAGCATAAGGGGTGAGGAGCTTAAAAATGATGATGGATTCTCTATCACTTCAGAAAGGTTTTTCTTCTAGAGATTTGCTCTAGACTAGATTAGCTCCCACTTCATTAGGTTTCACACAGGAATTACTGGACAAAAATTTTTTGATATAGGTCACAGAAATAAATTCAGGAAACTGTAATGGATCCCCTGTGTCCTCTGGTTAAAAATCTGTGATTCAATCGCTGGAAAATATGCACTGATGAAAATGTGCAAGTCTTTTCAGATGAAGTCTAAGAAATACTTTTAACACCTGACGCTTTATTTCACTTTCAGGGAAGAAATGGCAAGTACATGCGGATGGGGGTTGGGCGTGAGTTAAGACTTTATTTGAATTTGTAGTACTTAAAATTTTAAATAACTCTAAAGGAATCAGAGGAGATAATTTTAGGAGGTATCTCTCCATACCAGAAATGTATATGTCTCTGAGAAGCCTCACTGAAAGTGAAATTGCCTTGAGGTCTCATCAGTGCATGGGCAGTAACTACATACATAAGTTCTAGAGGATTGGCTTTGGGCCCTGGGCCAAGTGAAGTGGCACTAAGCAGCCTTTTCTATTAAACTTTTGGATTACCTGTTGGCTTCCATGCAGACGCAGCCCTGTTATCGGCCGTGTCTTGTAGCCCTGGGATGGGAGCTGCGTGCTGCCCAAGAGCCATGGCCTGCCCACTGCTGTTCTACAAGAAGCTTCTGCCTTCTGTCTCTGAGAAGGGGTAGCCCCTTTTCCCTCCAAAAAAAGCATAGATTTTCTTTCTTTTGTTCTTTGTAAAGAAGAAAATCGGATCAGTAACTATAGAAACAGGCAGGCTGGTCAGACTAAGGACAAAGAAGAGAGTAGAAGTAAAAAATAGTAATACAAACCAATAAATCAGCTACTCTAATTATGGATAACATATAATAGAAACTAACCTGGAAAGTTTAGTATTCTGAATGCTCAGCTGGCTAATATCCTTTCCATGTGGGGTACTTCATCTCTGTAATCAATAATATGAACAAACAGTTGTTTGACAGCGTTTTACCACTGTAATCATCAACTGTTGGATCGATAAAGAACATTGAACAGTTTCTAAAAAGAGAGCAACACGTCTGTTGATGTTAAGAACCCTGAATTGGCCTATATAATTGTTTGATGCAATAGTCTGCCAAGAGATAACACAATGGAAATATCAGGGGATGGAAAAAAGTTTTCATTATGCCTTTTTTAAACCAAGTAGATATGCTTCATAAAAATATCAGTAAGTACAGCACTGAATGCAGATAGTCACACCTGAACTGTGAAAGTATTTCAATTTTTCTGTTTGTGTGGATGTAGCTGCAGCAAGATTGGAGGAGTTTTCTGGCATTAGGATGAAGTTGCTTCAAGAGAAACTGCCTTTTCTCAATATTGTGATGCTTTGGGAGGACTATTCTGCTCCGAACTCCACACAGTTACATAGCAGAGAAATTTCTGATAAGTAGAATTTTTTAAATTAAATTTGGCCTGAGTCCAACTGCTGAGTGCTGAGCCTAGCAGCAGCATTTGAGAAGGCACCATTTCAGGGCTATTTTCTACCCCCTACAATTCAGAATCTGGCATGGGAAAAGAGGCATCAGAAGATCATAAGAAAAACAGTCAACAAGGTGCTCATTGTGATGTTTGTGTTTTGTTATTGTTTCCTTTATGTAATTTTGGAACAGGAGAGATGTGTGATGGTAATGGTCTAAGTTGGTGTGTTTTCCTGGATATGACTGGTTCATCGCTACTCTTCAAAATCAAGAGCTGTGTCCATTTTATTGCCACAGAGGAGCTGCTGTAGAATATAGCTGAAAGCTGATACTTTTTGTTTTTCATGTAATACAAAATTTATATTTTTATCTGAAACACAAGGTTCAATGCACAAGGTCCAGTGAATTAAGTATTTAACACTGATGTCTGACACTTTTCTTATGGTAAGGAAAACAACATTTATTTTCTGCTTTTATGAATGATTTGCTACTAATTATCTAAACACTGGAACAACAATCTGGGTCTAAATAGGTAGATGACCATTTCAATAGGCTATATTCAAAAGACACCTTGAAGTTGGAGGAGGCAGCTATCAACTTATGCAACAGACAGTTTAAAACTTATCACCAGATTAAAGATCAGTCGTTGATGAGAAAGAGGTTGTACCACTCTGGAAAGGGTCAGTTCTTTTGATCTGGTTTAGAGGCTTACAGGAAGCAAAGGCTCCCAGATTCAGATTCTCTTCTGTAAATGCAGTATGAGGGCAGAGAGTTGCAGAACTGCCAGCAGTTTCTGAGAGCCTTGTGGTTAGATATAGGAAGAAAAAGAGAAATCTAACAGATTCAATTTTGGGAGAAGTTATGCATGGTTTAGTTTCAGTCATCTTTCTCACGTGTGGTTTGCATATCTGTAAATAAACAATTTTATTTTAGTCTGGCTTGAGTTAAAGTTGATTGCAAGGTAACTAGCTAAGAAGGGAACTCCATCCTTGCTATTGCAATGGTCCTTATATTTGGCATCAGAGACTACCAGTAGCTGCCTCTGCTAGGCTGTACTGACTGCTCTGGGAACTGCTATTGCAGATGTACAGGTGGAGATAATATTTTCCAGTGGTCAATGTTGACAAAGCTCCAAGCACTGTCGCTGCTGGAAGCTAGGGAGGATGCCTTGCCATGGTGATCAAGAGGGGAGTTATGAAATCTTTGGGATTAGTTTAATTAAAAAGATGTAAACATCTGGTAAGAAGTGCATATGTTGAAATTGTCTGTATATACTTAAAAACAAACAAACAAGCCCTCTGATTTTCTTCCTGAAATAGCAATTTAAGCTAAAGTAAGCTTATGCTGAACTGAGAATAAAGGCAGAGTAATAGGTGTGCACGTGTGTGGATTTATGCTAAATTTGCACATGCACAACGGAGTTTCTTGCTTTGACTTTTAGAATATTATTTGAAGATGCTTTTGGTCGCCTGGGATGTTGTGCAGCTGTGATTTGATGTTAGTTCCTTGGCATACATCCATCCCTTTGAAACCAGTTAAAAGACAACATAAAGGGTGGGATAGTCCTAAAACTGTATTGTACTGATAAAAGCTCCTGTAAAGCTACATGACATTTTACCTCGGAAAGCAGAAAATTCAAGAAGTGGTGAAACAGGCTTACTTGGATTTAAAGTAACATCATTGTAGGCTGCTGTTACCCTTTCCACTGTGTGAAGCCAGGAGATTTCAGGATGCTGGATTAAAAGTGGTTCATTAGCCACAAGGCCCAAATTATATAAGTGGAAAATGGGACTAATATTAGATCTGGCAGCTAAACTAAATTGTTTAGGTTCTAGGTTATCAGTTCCAGTGCTTTTATTAAGATTGATAATGTGGGAGCACTTCACAACTGTGTTCAGTGGAGACTGGGAAAAGCCTAAAATCATTAGGGTTGCCATAAATAACAGAATAGGACTCTCTGTGGTCAATTGTTTGTGTAGATAGCTTAAATAGCTCTTTGAATCTAGCACCCAGACTGCTGAAGTGACTATCCCATTCATTAGCAGCATGTGGCCATTTAGTACTACAGCAGGAACTTGGATTTGAGTAATAGCGAACACAAACCAGTCTTTACTCCCACGTCAGAGATCCTTTGGACAGTGTCTTTTCAGTGTTTCCAGTTCTTTTTAAAAACCAAAGAGGTGGACTGGTGGAGTTTGCTGCTCCTTCACAATGTGGGAGGCAGCATTGCTTCGTGCTCCTCTCAAAAGCAAGATGGTGTGACTGAGACCTTGGGGAGGGAGCAGATTGCATTCCCCACCTCTCTTTGGACATATGCAGCAGCACCTTCATCCCAGAAACAGAGCTTCTAGTGGACCTTGAAGGTCTATCAGCTTGGGAAGGATCCTGCTCAACTGCATTAACACAAACATCTTTCAGCAGCTATAATGAAACTAAGGAACTACCAACCTTACTGTCTGCAATGGGTGCAGTTACTTAGTAGCTTGGGTTGCAAAAATTCTCTCTGGTTGCTGTAACTCAAAGATAAATGTCTGTCTGGAGGGTTTTTTTCCCTCCATATATCAGGGAATAAAAGGCGGGGCAGGGGGGCAGGGAGAAACATTTAAAAACTGGCAGAACATTTCAGTTGGATGTTTTCCAAACAAAACTTTTTTTTTTAATTCAAAGTGGCAAGGTTTGTTGTAGGCAGAGAGAAGGATTAGAAAGTCCTGTTTTGACTGGACCAGAATTGATTTTTTTTCCTCAATATTTTCTACTTTGGTTCTTTATCTAGCAAAGCTTCTGTATAAAATAAAATGGGGCTTGACTACTGTCTCAGAATTTAAATCTAACATATACTAGCAAATTTGATAGCTGTGACCAGATTCACGTGTTTATTGAGGCAAGCTTGACTGTAAATTCCTAGTGGCTAAAGAATAAAAGCATCTGACAGAGCAAACATCTGACATCTGGTACATTGTTAAAGCTACAAAATTGTATCTATGGATCCAGCTTAGTAATGAATATAGTTTAATGAGCCATAGAATACTGCATTGTATAATATTAAAATGCATCTGTTTACATTTTATTTTACTATGTTACATAATAATATTTCAATTTGTCCTGTTGAAGTACATAACTATTTGCAGGTTTTCAGGAAAGTAAACAAATAGTTTCAGAAGAAAGGATAAGAAATTCCTTACAATAGTAAAATCCCTATGCAGTGTAAACAATGGAAAAATCAACCTCAGCCAGAATTCTTCCTCGACTTCTGCTAAAACATTAACCAAACAATTTTTTCTGTGTGTGTAAAATGTAACAGAATACAAGTCACAAGTTTTTACAAAAATACAAGGCACAAGTTTTTCTAAACCTTCTGTGTTGTGTGGGTAAACTGATTTTAAACATACATTATGGAAATCACTGAGGTCTTTATTTAAAAAAAAAAAAAATGGATCTTGCCACACAGTATCTCATTAATGTGATACAATTGCATAGTTTGTTCCTGTGGAAGCAAGAAAAAGTGAAATTTTTTGAAATGTGCTGGATACCCACCAGTGCCTCACCTACGTAATCACTGAGAAACATGTGATGGAAAACTCTAGAAATGTTCATTACAATAGATGGTGTAAATTTACTTCTTTGATACATATATTTTGTTGTATTTTTTGATAAAACACCACCATCAGAACGCTAAGTTTTGATGTCTTAGTTTGATCTAGTTGAATAGCAAAAAACAAACAAGCAAAAAACAAACAAACAAAAAAACCTGAAGAAAGCAATTTGTTACATGCTTGTATGTGGAAACATTCTTTCACTGTTGTGAATGTACATACTTAACATACAGTTATGTCCCCAAATAATGCCTAGAACATGCCACTAATCAATCTCATAACTGGCAGTAAAGTATAAACATTATTCAACAGAATTTCACTCTAACTATGTTTTGGTACTTTGAATTATTTCAAGTTTCTATTGGGCGATCAACATACAGTATAGGTGCATTTTTCAGTACTATGACTCTCCTGATTCCAAGCTGATATGCAAATAATCTCTGAGACTGCTTTTATTATGATTTCAATTTTTACATCAATTTTAGAAAGAGATTTTCTGCTTCTGTTGTCACATGTCCCCTCGGAATACCCTTGCCTCTAGAAAATATTTTAAGTTAGAATTTACTGTTTCCTGGCTGAAATTTTTCACCTATGAAATATATAATCTGATTGTATTATTTTTCATGAGAACATAAAATCTTTACAGGCTCAGATCAAAGTACTGTGTGGCTTAAAGTGTATACCTAGGGGAAGGTACAGGAACAGAACATATCTGTAGTGATACTTTACTATAATAATCTTTCAGTAAACAATGTACTGCTGAGAGATTTCCTGAGCCAAAGGTGATCTCTTTAAGTTTAGTAATGTTTTGCAATTTTTTTTGCCTATGAACACATCAGTTTCCTCTTTTACCATCTCTAGCACTCCAGAACAAGGAGTTCCACAGCTTATCCATGGACTCTGTGAAGAGCCATCTTCTTCAGTTTATTCTGAAACTTCACCTTGCGGGCATACAGTGATGCTTCCAGCCCAGCTCCCTGTGATCTCTAATTCAGGCACCACATGACATTTTTGCATCAAAACACCCTAGACTGATTTCTTTTAAGTGAATTTTCATGACTACTTTTCTTAATCAAAGTCTGGAAATTCTACTTTATTGCACTTTCAATTCAATATTTACCAGCAAGATTTGTGATCCTGAAATTAATAGTCTCCTCTAAACCATTTTGGCTTTTTACTGCCTTGCTGTTCAATTACACTGCGATCTGATCCATTTGCTCTGAAACTGCCAGCTGCTGGGGAACTCTGATGCTTCTGGGATTCCCTGCTGAGCGACAGTGAGGTCTTATTCCTATCCACTCGCAGCTGAAGCATCTGGAGTGTTAAGCAGTAAGTACAGCATCCAATTCCTCCCATTCCTTGTTGTAAAACAAACAGAGAATTCTCCCTATAGAATGGTTCTGTTTTGTTCTACCAAAATCAAAGCAATACTGAGAACACAGTCCTTGGTGGAAATCACAAATAGTAGTCAGTAAACATAAAATATTAACATAAGCAATAATGTAGCCCAGGCACATATAGCCATTATGACCATGTTGGTTTTTTTAAGGCAATGGTGTCAACTTCATGGTGCAGCTTTCATAAAGGTGGCCATAAAGGGAAATCAGCCAAATCTGGCAATTTGTAATGGTGAGACCTCACAAAGTGTATTAGAGCGCTGTAAGAAGGATTGCTCCCTGCACATATTGGTAGCTCTGCTTTGGGAATTCCACTGCATGAAATTATTGCATAACTGATCTGAACTCATGAGAGCTGGGATAGTCTGAGTTTCTTTCAAGAGAAGCTGTGGCAAGGGGTGACTTGTATGGGTGTATGTTTGTATTTATATATATATGTATTTATGTATATATTTTAATTCTGAGTCGTATGGTTATAAAAGATTCAGTTCTCTAGTGAGATCAGAAGTACATGAGGTTCCCCCAAATTAGAAAAGACATTTCTCTCATTTTGTTGTCACTGTACTATTTATAATCTAATTTTTCCTCCTATATCTTTGATACTCAGCCTACACACTAGTTTATAACTTAATCCATTTTTGCCATTTGGTACAGTAGTACAATTGTATCCTTGAATGTTGACTTCAGGCAACGTGTACTTTTATCAGCTTCTCGTACCACCTTCTTCCCAATCATATGTGTCTATCTCTGAGGTCAGAATCTTGACGGTATGGCACGAAACCTGCACTAGTTCCTGGTCATGTTACTGCACCCAATATAGGCTCAGTCATTCTGAAATTGTTTGGTTCTTGCATGTGAATTATGGCTCTTTGTATCTGCTCAGTTGTTTCGGGAGTGGGAGTACCCGTACTGCGTAGAGCTGTATGATGTAGAATTTTCAAACCTCACCTGCTCTCTGATCCATCACTGTTTGCTTTTAAAGAGAAACCAAGTTCGAGGACTTAGTTTCTTCTCTCCTTTGCCTCCATTTCCTATATTATTTTGGTATGAACTTTGGGCCAGATGATGTTCAGTCAAGCACTAATGACAGCGTCAGAATGAGCTGAGTTTTTAGGAGGAGGCTGGGTGCCACCTTCCATTTGTAACTTACTTCCATCCCAAACAACTGTAGATATGGCAGGAAGGGGATGAAGTTAAGTTGTTCTTTTCTTCAGTACGTGCTGACTAAAATAAGAATAAAAACCTTTGGATTTATGCCAGTGGTGAAGAAGTGGCCAATATGTGACTAGGATTTGTAGAAAATAGCTCACAAAATCCTACTTGTTGCTATCCCAGGCTGGTTACAGGAGAACAGACGTTAAAACTGCAATAACATTATTATGGAAAGTAAAGCTACATTAGGTAACTTTTAAAAGGTTCTAAAGTTTTATTACCTATGATTTTTTTCTTCTTTTTTTTTTCCTTCTGCAAAATATATACCACAAGAGTCATAGTGTTGCAGGGAACATATTTTGCAGGCAAAAGTATATGAAAAATAAGACTAATAAAATTCAAAACTCCATAGTAAAAAATAAACTTCTGAAAAATCATTTTTATATAAAATATGTAGTATGTGTAGAAGTCTTGGTGCTGTGGTTATATAAATGTTATACAGGCACTTATGAATAATGGTGTCATTCTAACCCATACCTGTAAGAGCTTTATATTGTCACACCATCATGTATTTTATACATGCTCTGTGCACATATATATTTTTATTAATAGTTCTGATCAGTTGCAGCCTATGTGTACCTCTCTTCCACATCACGTGGTAAAATAACTGTTTCTCTTGACATATGTTCTCTTCTTACCTTGCTCCTATATGATTCTTGCAAGCCACCCCTTTGGCCAGGTTAGATGTGAAGAAATGAGGCAAGGATGTTCGTTTACAAATGTGAAAATGTGACTGGAACACGATTGCCTCTGTGGATTGACAGGTATGTGCTTTCCTGTAGTTTAGTTCTTCTCTGAAACACTACTGCATTTCAAGGGATTAGTGGGGGCCTGAATTTGTTCATTTGTTCGGGAATACTGTGCTCTGAAGGGCAAAGAAGAAAAGCAAAGTTTGGTCAAGATATTAGGAAAATGGTAAGCACATTATATACCAAAACTACAAACAAAATAATTTCTGTAGTTAACTAGCTGAGAGCATTCTTTTAAATGATGTTACATATTTAGGGCAGCAGGAATGTACCCTGCCTTTCCAATATGTGCCGTGCACTGTGAAAGGGTCTAAACTTTAGAACAGGAGTATTCCCTGTTGATCTCAGTAAATCATGCTGGGAAACGCAGACAGTGAGAGAAGAAAAATATGTCAGGAGAGACAGGAAAAAAGAGCAACAACAAAACCAGTTTCTGTTTAGACTAACTCTGTTTACTAAGTCTTCTCCCAAAGGACTTCCTTCTGTAAAAAAATTCAGAACTATATTCAGAGCAATCCATGCTGAGACGCCCTCAAAGTATTTCTGTAGTATTCCATTGTATTAGAGGAAAGTTAGGGTGTTATTTTCTTGCTTTTTGTTGTTGTTCTGTAATACTGTGCCTCATCTTCCCTGCTGGGAATTCTCCCAATACACCTGAAATCATACCAGAGTAAAGACTACTAGAAAACCACATGCATTTACCACCTTCTTCACAATGTGATCATGTCACGTGAAGGGAAAAAACAAGAGTGTCAGTGCAGTTCTGACCCATTTGCTGGCATAGGTTTGGAAATTACTGCAATGGGAATAATTGCAAACCACCTCATGTCTTAAACCCCAGCGTTCTTTTCTTTTTTTTCTTTTTTTTTTTTTTTTTTGAGCAAAGAAATAGAAGGGCTGAAAAATGGTTATTGACACACAGTGATATAGCAAGAGAAAGGAGAGGGAGTAATTGCATGTATAAACTCCAAATGCCTAGCAGAACCCAGAAAAGTCAATGGTAACTGGTTTCAAATGGATATGAAGGTGAAGAAAAATGCAGTGGATTGCCCTTCAGAAAGTGCATGAGGGAAGAATAATACAATCTCAACCACTTTACAACAAATTTCAAATCCTAGCCGTATCGAAAATGGCCAGTCACCCATCCCAGCTTGGTCTTTACCTTTCAGTAGTTCATGAACAGTTTTAATTGACTCCTCTCTGCATTAGTCACCATCTCATTGCAGAGGAAACCCATCCCTGCTGGCCCTGCTTGAAATGAGCTATGTAAATCAAAACTACCGTGTTATTTCATAACCGTCGTGGCACTTTTTAAAAGTTAAACCTGAGAATGTGCACAGTATCAATTTCTGATTCATATTAAAGCCACTGGGCTAATTAGAGCAATGCATATGCAAATGTAATTAGTGATGACATGCATGCAAATAATTTAAAATTCATCTTGATAAATATTTCACTAATTCCATAACAAGGATGACATTTGATCAGGAAGCAATTGCTTAGAGCTGCTTTTAATTGAAATGCCACAAACATTTGAAGAGGAATGTCTTGGTTATGTGTAAGTCCTGCTCTCAAGGAAAAGAGGATGAGTGCTAAGTTTAGTCCTTCTTTAAAAATAAGGCTGATGAGAAATTGGTTTTAAATGTGCACAGTTTGACACTGGTTTTGAAGACTTCCACTGCTACCCAGTTGCCAGGAGTTTTAAAAGACAGACTGTGTGCCGCCTCTGTGTGACCGGACAGTGAGCAGAGAGCTGTGTGATACAACAGTAAAATCAATAGGAGTCTAATTAGGACAGCCTGAAGCTGTTTATAATTATAATGCTTAATTAGGTGAGACACAAACAAGGAGAGAGTTCATTTGGTCCATGTTCTCTCTAGTAGTTTGTTCTGATGGGAAATAAAATCTCTATACTGACCAAGTAATCAAAGCAAAGTTTTAAACTGTTCATAGCCTTTGACGAAATTAAACTTTGTAATTGTGACATTTTATGAAAAGTTTTGACAAAATTTTACCCTTTTTAAAATGAAAATGTACCTGTAAAGAGCAAGTTGTGTTGAGAATAGTCAGATGCACTCCTTCCCAAGCCATACTTTTTCTGTTTGAAAACTGAAATATGTTGCTATAGAAAAGCTGCCTGGTTATCTAATTAGTTGTATATGGTATGTTGTAATTGTAATCTCTTGATTAGGTAAGGTATTTCATAGGACTGAGGTCTTCGCAAATGGTGAAAGCAGGCAGTTGCAGTGCAGGTATCCCAGACAAAATCACCCAGGGACCTGCTGGGCAGGTCTTAACCTGGGGGTATCCATAGAGCTGGGAGCTCTTTGCAGAGAGCTGTGCCATTGCTTTAGAGCAGAACTGCAAGGAACTTAGTGATGAGAAGCCACAAGATGACGGTACATATCCCCAAAGCCGTAGCTTTGTTCTCTAAACCTTTCTTTGCTGAGCTGTTGTTTGGAACCTTCTTACCATAAAAATGTATGTTCCAGTTCAGGCTGGTCTTGTCTCTTGGCATCTCATCCCCCACAGCAGCAAATATGTAGGAAGGAGAATAAAAGAGGAAAATCCTTTAGTAATATTTCCCCCAGAAGACACCTGCAGCCTCCAGCATTTTTTTTTCCTTGAAGGGCATTTTGAGCCAGTTGTATCTTACGTGTAATTGCTCTTGAGGTATTTTTCCATCTTTTGTATATCTTCCTCTCTCAGCTGCATCCTTTGTCCTGTCCCAGTGGCACTCCAACAACATGATTCTCTATTTTTGTAGTGGAAGCCACTCTTTTACCTTGATACGCTCTCAGTAAAGTGCAATTTTCATAGGAGACTTTCATGTAGTCCTGCCAAAGGATCAGCCTCCCAAATATAATGCGATACCATTGACACAATGCAAGCTCTGTACACTTACTTTATACACACTGCATACATGCTAAATTTTTCACTGTGGTGACAAAAATCAAGAGTTAAAATGAGACATTAATGTGTATATTTTGGGCGCAGAGGAAGATAAATGTCTTGTACTCCAAGATGGCAGTTGCTGCTGTTTTTCTTTTTTTTTTATGTGGGAGATCACTTAATTGCTGCTGAGAGACAAAGGTGATATTTTTTGATTGTAATGTTTTTTGCCAGAAATGCAGTGTGACTTACATATTTTTTCTGCAAACTTTTGTCAAGTTGCTTTCTTTAAAAAAGGGGAACATGTGAAAATTCCACAAAACTTCTAAAGGAAATTGCCCCTTAAAAGTATCTGAGTTTAAAAAATGAATGCCAGTGCATTAAAAACCAAGGAATTGTTTTGCTGGAGCTGGCATTTCTTCACCTACAGAGGAAAAAAATAAAGTTTCATTGGTTTTGTGCTGTAATGGTCATTGCTCGCTGATATCTGTACTGAAAGCACAACAGTATGTATGTATGTAAAGCGGTATGTAAAGCAGAAGTTGTAAAAGTACTGCAAAAGAAATACTGGAGAATTGTGGTATTTTCTCATTCTGGGCTTCAGTCTGTCAGTCAGACTGAAGTAACAAAATATTTTACTAAACTAAGAATTAATTTGATCATTTATCCTTAGTCTCAGAGAATAGTTCATTATTATTTGTAGTTGTGCGGCCATTACCGCTGTAGAGTAAGTTAATAAAAATGACTTACAGTGCTGAGTATTAATTTTTGACTAACAAGTTGTAATGGTCGCTTCTGTGCCTCGGGGATTGTTTCTTCTTTAATGCAATTAGCATTTTTATGCTGAAAGAGGCATGTTCTTCCTCAAGCCATAAATTATTAAGCAACACTAAATAAAAAATCTGAAGTACGCATGTATGCATTTCTGTATGTTTCTTCAGGCAATTAATTTTTAATTTAACAATGTTATATATTAGCAGTAACTTTTAGCATAGTAAGGTGGTTTTATCCATTTTATTGTCACTTAGTAAATCAACTGTAGGCTACATACACAAGCAAGTTCTTTTCAAGCCAGGGTGTTGAATTGAATTATTTTATATTTCTGTATGCTTTCCAGAAAATAAGCATAAAATGGAGTGATAAACCTGACTCAGAATAAATCATGTTAAAATGAGGCAGCAGAATGTATTGGAAAATTATTTAATAGAGTTCCTGAGCATCATTCTTGGAACCAATATTGTTTAATGTTTTCAGTAATAGCTTTGGCACAAAAAAATGTAGTATTCTGTTGAAATTTACTAAAGATTTAAAGTTAGGTGGCATCGTCCACAGAGGAGATGGATTGGATTGCTGGGCAGAAAGTGTGGAATNACTTGGGGAACAAACCAAAGATATTCCACATTAGTCTAACTACCCATCCCTTTGGGGGAAGAAATAGTTTGAAGTATAAATTGATCCAGGTATGATTGTGTGATGCAAGTGTGGGGGAAAAAGGGAAATACAGTTGCAGATTGCATCATTCAAGATCCTTCCAGTAGAACTACTGGAGTGTTAGACCCCCATGCAAAAGTCTATAGGGGGTTACATACTCTTGACTAAGAAGCATGAATTATTACAGATGAGGACTGAATTCGACACTGACATTTTATATCACAGTGTTTGCAATCTATTTTTTGTATATTAAGTATCATGTTAGATGCTAGCGGAGCACTATAATATTTAAATCCTTAGAATTCATACTTATCAATGCTGGATTCATCCTGGAGTGCTTTGATTTTGGGATGAATAGTTTTTGATTGTTTTCTTTGATCATTTTCCTTTCTGAAAATTACTTAGCATTTCATGATTTCAGAACACATAAATTGAAGAAGTATAAAATCATAAATCATGTCACTTCTGAAAATTTGTACTTAAGAACAATTGGTCTATTCTTTATGTCTATTGGATGGTAAATATACTTCATTCCTTTGCCTTTGAGAATGATGCCTTACTAATATTGGTTTTAATATTGTAGATATCTTAATATTTTGGTTATGTCAGAAAGGAAAAAATATAAACATAATTTTCAATATATAGTATTTTTAGATATAGAAAACTGGAGCATTAAGCAGTGGAGTAGTCACAAGTGGGGCTTTACAGACATTAACATCTGCTGTGTTATTTGAATGCTATGGAGATATACTGCAGAGTTCAGACAGAAATAATTGCACATTAATTGAAGAGATCCAGATTGAGTGTGTTTATTAATATATACCAAAGCTATGGTTTGTACAAAAGTTGTGTGCTGAAAAGTCCTTATACATCATCATTTCCATATCAGTGAAAGTAGCTGCAGCCCTCGTTGACCTTATTCACTGTTCCTCAAGCCGTGTCGTAGATAGCTTTCAGGAGTGATTGAATTTTTGTAGCTTGACTTAGCAGTCGAAACGTAGGAGTTAGTGAGCATGATGCATGTCCAGAGGAAGGGCAATGACTAGGGGAAAGGTGAAAGTCTTCTAGAGACCAGACACATGTCCAAGCATATTCTACTTCAAAAAAGGAAGAGGAGACTTGCTATGGCTTAGGATCTATCCCACAGCTAAGCCCCTTTCATGTCACTTAAGGCAGAAGCTGCAATGTCCAAGTCTTTCCTGAGCCTCTTTCTTGTTCAGTGCCACAATATTTCCCTCTCTGTATAAAACTTAAATAGAGATTTTGTTTCTTTCTTTCTTTCTTTTTAATGCTTTTTTTATTCATGAAAGGTCCACCATAGGTAGACAGGTGACTTAGTCTTATAAGTAGCAAACTGGAGCACTACTGTCGTATCATCTTTTTTATTTTGAACTATTGACCTATCTGACAGATATTTACATGTTTATAAATTTACTGCTTTAATATACAGGATTTTTGAAATATTTTTACTCTCCAAGACCTTTGAGCATGTGTTTCTGCTTTTGCATTTCCAGCTTGCTAAAATGGAAATGTTTTAGTTTAAACCACATGATTTTGTAAATAAATGAGATGTGATCATTTGATGAGTTAGTCATGTTATGTTCCCTTTGGACTTGCTGGAGATCTAGTCTATAAACTCAGTGAAAACTAGAATTTAATTAGTGTCACCCTAAAGGAGACGTTTCCGTGTGATCGGCTACACAATGTTCTAAAGATGCCTGGTTTTCTTCATTGACTACAAACAGAGCTAGGGACATCCATATTGGTTCAGTGAACTAATTCATTCATTTTCCTAGTTTACCACAAAATGGGTAAAATAATAGGGAATGGTTTAGATGTATCTTGCCTTCTTGTACTTATAGCTTTCATAACAAAAACTTCTGTTGGTGGGAATGGGATCAGGAATTCACTCCAAATGTGTTTATATTATTACTAGTGTTTTGTTAAAGGGACTCTGGGTAAGCCATTAGGCAAGAAATGCCAAATGTTCATCATGGTCTATGAGATATTATTTAATGAGATCACAGGGGAGAAATACTGCCAATCCAAGGAACATAGCTTTATCATTCATAATACAGGAAAAATTAAAGGAAGTTAATTTTTTCCCAACTACCTCAATTGGCCTAAGTGTCTACTTTCCTTGCAGACCTTGGCCTCCTGAATACCAGTATCTCAGGTTCATCTATTACCAGTCCTGTGGTCTGTGAGTTCAGGAATTCTTATCTGAAATAAAGATATAAACTGTTTTTAAACTTTTGTTAAGATGAAGGTTTGATTCTATAAAATATAGAAAATCTTTTTAATTACTCTTACTGAAATTATTACATTCTTGACAACCCTGTATAATATTCAGTACTCAATAAAATATGCTATTTCTCTATGGCTCAAAAGTTTTCACTGGTTTGTAGAAAATGGAAAGCCTCAGTTGTAGTTTGAAGTCTTTTTCTTCAATACTGTTGGCTTGTAAATAGATAAATGGATCAGCAAAACGGATAGGCATTTATTTCATTAGTATTTTTCATTATTATCAATTCTGTGTCCAGTCCTGTCAACCAGAAGAATCCAATCATAAGAATACTGTTTTAACTCAGTCTTGCTCCCCCTGTAACAGTTTAAAAAAAAAAAAGTAGTAGTAGGACATCAGAGAGAACTGAAATTTTTTGCTACCTCAGAGATCTGCAGCAAATCAGCTTAATTCCTAATACAGTGTGTGCTTAGTGAGATCCTTCTATAGTGAAAGGGTTTTTTCTGACATCTGTAAAGCTTCTTCCTGCCAACTAGGATCTTTGCAAATCTAAACCACAACTCTTTAGCAGCAATTTGAAAATACAGTTGAAGCATATGGATGTTGAAGTATGAGAGTATGGGCCATCTGGTCATCGTATGTCTGCTTTGCATGCTTGGATTGGTTTGTCAAGGGTCTCAGAACTGTTTCCGAAGGATTATTAAACAAGACAAAAACAAAAGATTGCTGCAGAGCAGCGAAAGGTCTTGGGCCCCTTTTGGCATGTCTTTAGTCTTTAGCTGCAATGTAAAATGAATATGCTTACCGAATACGTTTAGTGTCTCCTGCTGGATGGGTTCAGAACCATGTCCTCCTGTTTTGTTGGCTCTGATGTTCCTCAAACGGGCCGAACCTGCAGGACGTACCTGCGGGCGCGTGTCGATGCTCCTGGTGGGTAGTCATGCTCGCACAGCCATGGCCCTGCTGGCACAGACATGGAGAGAAAACTACAGCTTGGATTCTGAGTGAGACAGTCTGAGTGAGCAGTGCCTGCTGCGTCTCCTCCAGCCCTACCTCCAAAGTTCGTGGCCTGTATATTTGTTGCGCTCAGACTTTTTATGTAACTGTTCATGAAGTTCTTCCCTGCTCTGTGTACCCAGTGACAATTTCATTTCTGCAGCAGTGGTATTCAATTTGCTACAGCTTTTTCAGGGTCAAAGTATTTAAAATGAGAAGAAAAAATACCCCTTTGTCTGCCTCAGGTAGGCAAAATTCTGTCTCTTGGCACTTAACATGATATTTAAGACCTCCAACAATTATTTTTAAGTGTGATGAGAGGAAGTTTAGGCCTACAGTTGTCTATTCTTTCTTCCTTTTCATTCCTTATTTTTTCTTGTATGGAAGGGAGAAAGTTTGATATTTTAGACACTGTACAATAGATCTCTTCCAGAATACTGTTTTTCTTCCTATGCTTTTCTGATATTTTTAGTGCTGTACCCAATTGCACACAGTATTATAGATCATTGAAGCCTTTGTGAAGAATGCTGTCTTAACAGGAGACTTGTACCTGTCAAAATCCCTGTAATCATCCACATTTTCTGGTATTTATTAAGCTGGAAAGTTGATCAACAAGCAGAAAATTGCTTGCAACATTAATGAGAACAGTAGAAATATGCTGCATTCACATGGAAAGGTTTTAAATATTTTCCAGTCAAAGCTCCATGACCAGTACACAGGCAGTGATGTATAATTAATCAGGAAAACACTTAATCTACCCATATTGATATGTGTCAGTAATACAAATGTGCTTTTTTTAACTGGCTAACAGGAAATATGGTGCTAAAAAAATCGTGTAAGTTATCATGGAATACTATTATTGAGAATTTTATATAACTTTTTTCGTGTGTGCCTTTTTCTGCATGAGTGGTTCCCTTTTTACCAAGAATATGTTCTACCAAATTTTTCCTAAAAAAAAGGCGGCAAAATTAAACTCTCATCATTTTCTTGTTTGGTATAATTTTGCATACATATATGTATATATTTCTTTTTCTTTATGCTTCTGAACAACATAGACATTGTGAAGAAAAAAAAATCTGAGCGTAGCTGCAGGGTGAATTCTGTTTCCTCTCAAGCTGGTTTTGATCATCTCTCTCTCTCTCTCTCTCTCTCTCTCTCTCTCTCTCTCTCTCTCAAAGTAAAGTTCCTATGGCTAAAGGGATCAGAGAAATTTTCAGGCCCTTCTTTCTCTGACCCATGTTTGAGAACCAAGTTGATGCTGTGGTGGCAAGTCCCCGTCCCATCACGGGCAGCGTGCGTGGGGCTGTGCTCCATCCTCTCCTCACCCTAAGGTCACATACAGAATACTGCAATGGTCAGAGCTTAAATAAGTACTCTCGGTGTTTGTTGTAGCAAAGGCAAGGGGTTTGCTGGAGGTCTTTTGCAGTTCAAATCCAGGCCGGCATGGTATCGTGGAATAGCAGGAATTTCATGCAATAATGGAGACACCAAGTACCAAGCCCCAAAGTTTACATTAAAAACTACAGTGATGGGCACTTGAAAATGAATAGATTTTGTGGAGAGCAATGACTTATGAGATGATTACTGTTTGTTTTGTCTGCTGAGTCAAACTAGTTTTACCTCATCCTATACATTGATCTGCTAAGATTTCAGAGGTCTGTGTCAGGACAAATCCTCTGCCATGGATATCATTGTGTGAGGTCTTGCATTTTATGCAGCTTCCCAGAGGCTCAGGACCATTTTTTTGTGTCCTGTCTGTATCTTTGCTAAACCAACCCTTGGCTTTTAACCATGTGGTTGGGTTCTGATCAAATGTTGCACCAGTCATAAAGCCAGCAGGCTTTCTCCTCCCTGTTTTCTCTTTGAACTTGACTTCAGCTGCAACATAAACTGCAAAAGCCATGCAGCTGCATCCTGCTCCAGAGCATATATCTTTGTGGCTTTTGGTTCCTGCAACCTGCCTGTTTGTGTGTTACTCTAGGCTCTTGATGTTTGCACAGGTATTGGTCTGCTATCTGCATTGGTGAAGGTGCTGGTGTTACGGGAAGGGAGGTGGGTGTTGGATGTCAGCGTGACCTAGTCTCCCATCCCAGACCAAGCTGGCACCAATGAGGCTGCTGCCAGGCTCTTACCCAAAAACTTTCCTTGCTGTTCTCTTCAGGTTTCTCTCAAAGTTTGCCTCATTTTATTTAGAAAAAAGTATTTGTGCTGCAGAAAGAACGTTAAAAGCGTTAATGATATTTGTGCCTGAAATGATGAGATTGTCACTGAGGCAAAGCCACCATGTGCTGATTATATGGTAACCAAAACCAAAAAGAAGACTGGCTTGCATTTCTGAAGTGAGGGCAATCTTTCCCTATGAGAATATTTATATGCATTCATGTGAAACAGACTACTTAATAAATTAAGTGTTCTCTCATATTCAGATTAGTTTTTTCAAATACTTGTTATTTTTCTCTGAAATCTAAGATGACTCTGCTGATTTAGATGAAGAACTATGTTCTCTATTGTAAGAGCCAATATAAAATATATGGATGGCCTCACATAAATATTTATCTGTTGCTCTTGTAGCTGAACATAATTATTTCACATACGTATCTGAAAACTAATAGATATAGCTCTAAGCACATTTGATGATTTCTTGACAATAGAGACTAGAGAACTTTTTAAACTGAATTATTTTAATATCAGAGTGATCTGAAGGAACAAGAGAAGACCAAGTCATTTAGGAATCTGTTAAATTGGTTTATTTTTAATATTTTAGGCAATCCTCATTATTGTAGTGCATTCTCAACAAAAAGCTGTGCACTAATTTTTTTTCCCATGAAAAAAGCATAAGACTTTTATTCCTTTCTAGTCTTTTTCAAATCATATTACCCACAGAGTAATGAGTGGTAGAGGAGAAGCCAATGGCTGTTTCCTTTACTTTTATGGAAAGAACGCGAGTTCTTATGAGAGTCCCTTGGGAAAGGTTTACTGCATTCAAACATTGAATAGAATCACTTCAGAAGTGTTGAGCCTTTTTTTTTTTTTTTTTNATAGTGTTTTCTTTTTTTTTTTTTTTTTTTTTTTTTTTTTTTTTTAACAAGAGGAGTATGGCATATTGCAGTAGAATTAATAATTGACTTTTATTTATGTTTCCATTACTGATCTAAATAGTACAGTTTTGGACAAGCCACTATTCGTAAGTTCTACTTGGATTACATTACAGTTGCTTACAATTGGGGACTGCTGATTTTTTTGGTGCTGTTGATGTTACAACAAAACACTGCATTTTGTTGGGAAATGATTTTTTGCAGAAAATTCAACTGAACAATGGGTTTGAGAACACATTTCTAATTCCTGAAAATACCTATTTAATAGAATTCTGAATTTCACTTTTCCTGTAGTAGTTAAAATACTTATTTTAAATCTCATTGATTTCAAATTAAAAATGCAGTACGCTACTTCTTTATGGGATTACAGTTTAGCATAGTAAGCCTGGGATTCTTAGATACTACTATATTTTTAATTTTTTCTTATTCATTACGTTAGTAGCAACAAATACAAGGTAAGATGATTTTTTTTTTTTTGTTATGTTAAACTAATGCTTCGTAGTACCTAGCTATCACAGTGTGGGAACATCTTAAATTCATAGTTTAACAGCTGGTACACAAACACTAATTTATAATCTGACCAAAGACAAAGGGAAGATTTTTGATTGTGCAGAGATGTTTGAGATGTGATAGCCTTTCCTATGATTATAAGCAGTCCTTGAAAATGTCCTGGCAAACTGTGAAGACCTTTTTAATCATGTTGGAAGTGAACATAATAGTTTGTTAGGCATGAAGTCCCAGTTATATTCTTAAAGTTCAGTTCTGCAGCATTTATTCTTTTCAGTCCTGCTAAGGGCCATACTTGTTAATATGTGGCTAATGCAAAAAGGGATAGAATTGCATGCAAATTATTTTCTTTCCTCTTTCATCTCACCTTATCGTCTGTGCCTTTTTCAGAAGTGCACACTTCCTCCAACACCAAACACTCCAAGGTATGCAAATCACAATTGCGCTTTATGTAAAGGTTTGTCCCAATTCCCTGTGTTTAGACCTAAATTACTAAAATTTTAGAGTTTTATAATTAGAGCATTTTCACAAACAACACAAACATCATAATATTTTCTTGTGTATTTAAGTGCTTTTTAAAGGGATATGTAAGCATGAGGGAAATGAGATGATAATAGCAAAAACCTGTAGGCTGAAATACTGCTTTCTTGACTCCTTCCAGGTTTTCACTGAATATAAATTTTTTTCCTATAATTTTGGTTTATAACTACAGTTTATCAACTGGAATTAAACAGGGTGCTGATTGCTAAACTGTCTTAGCCCCCAAGCATATTGTCAGCATTAGCCTTGCACCTTTAATAACTTAAGATAGTCCTGCTTGTAAGTCTGCTTTCTCTCATGATGCTGTACTGCTCCAGGCTAACAGCTGCACTTAGCTGAGGCATGGATCTAAAATCCTCTTCACTGAGTCCAGAGGGTCAACACAAACATTTTCCATGAAGAGATTTAATTTGCCCATCTACTCCCCCCTGAAAATTCCTGGTAGCTTGTATTCTTTTCCTTGCTTCAAGGAAGAGAATTCCCATCTGTCCATGCAGAAAAATCAGTTCTCTCCATCCCTTCTGATTTGACCATTTCTCAAGGCTGTGTGGCTCCTCTTTTGTCCTGGGCTGCATTAGCCATGGATGAGCAATCTCCTAACCTTTCACTGTGCTGATGTCCTTATGGGGTAGCCAGCTGTCTGTTCCCTGCCCTGCTGCTTTTGGTCTCTTATGTATGCCCAATCAAGAAATTAATGAAAGGATACTTCTAGAAGCAGTAGAAAAGTAACTACTTTTAGAAGACCACCTGCTTCCTTTGATAATATTTCTCCCGTTCTTGGCAGTAAGCTTTAATATTGACAGTACTAGCCTATTTATGGCTCATGCTTCCAGCTAAAAGAAGTTTAAGTTCAAGGTTAACACGTAGTGATAATGCAATGGGTTTTCCAAGTTCCGTTGCAATATGAAACTTCTCCTTATGTACCTTGAGGTGTAATGCCACCACCTAACGATACTGGAGTGAGAAGCCAACTATTTTCCTTGGAAAGTTTGGAAGCATCCTAGAAGCTGGAAAGGTTTCATAGAGACAAGAATATTTGATTTCCTATTCCTTTTCTTGTACCTTTCTAAGTATTAATGAAATGTTTGAGGGAGCTGGGAGTTGCTGGACTAATGTATAGGCAGACATTATTTGATACTTGTTCATGCTCAAGGTCTGCTTTCATATTGCAGGTGGTTTCTTGTTTACAGTTATCGGCCCCACAAAGTATTAGATTTAAAAAAGAAGAAAAAAAGAAGAAACAAAGGAGGAACTAACTAACTCTAAATTGCAAAAAAGAATCATTTAAGTTCCATTAGTGACACTAGATCAGGTGCACTATGCTGCCTATGATCACTTTTGAAAATATAAATATCTTAAAAGCAGGAAGATAAAGAGGTACTAAACCACATCTATAACCAGAAAATTAAGACTGAAGATGGGTATTATCAAGTGCTTTAAGTATTTAAAAAAAAAAAAAAAAAGAAAAAATCCCAACCATGGAGTAAATAGATAAATTGTTACTGCACGGCCACCTCCCCCACTGGGCAAAATCTTCCCTACATGAAATGTTAGGCCACAGGAATGTCTTAAAATATATGGGAGAAGAAAAACAAAGGCCATAGAATATGTACTTTTCTCCTTTATTTTATAATGTAATTGTGTCTTGAAGGAAAAAATAATCTTTCCTATGATACCAGAACTCATCTGTCATAGCACAGCAGTTCTAACATATTCATTAATACGGTAGTACAATCTTTTTTTAAATAAAAGCTTCATATGCTTGCAAATCAATAGATTGTTTGGAAAGATACTATTGTTAATAAATAGAAAATAAGTTAAGTTAACTCACTTTACAGTAGCTTTTACCTGTATATGGCTGATTGAAGGACGTTATTTTTCTTCCAAAGGCCTGTAAGTTGTATATAGCAATAGGAAACTAAATGCAAATTTAATGAAAAGATTTTTGAAATTTTTTTAAATTTTAGCTTCACAGATGTAGGATAGCAGCGTATTATTTGAATAGCAACAGTTGTTACTTTATTTCTGAGATAAACAGAAAGTACATTTATATAGCGGTATAGAAGGGAGCAAAAATTTACAGTAATCATTATTGTTTATATAGGTTTGTTTCCATTGGGCCTGTTGGAGTATTGTTTGGAGTATTGGAGTTTCATTTAAACTGGGTTTGAAAATTTTCCCATTCATAGCATAAGTTTCATCCAGGAATTTTTGGAATGATGCTTAGTGCTTGTTCCTAATCACATGACTCAAGTCACTTCTCTTGTTTGAAATGCCTTATAATTTGAAAGCATTAGTATCCACCAGTTTAGTCAGCTACATTTAGAAATGTGAAACTTAAAAATCATTGTTCAGAGAGCAATAGTTCTCCCAAACTCATCTAATCCATCAGTTGCAGAAGCTTAGTGCAGATATCCAGCTCTATAAAACTGAGGAGATTTCTGGTTTCCTGGCTAATATCTGCAAGCGGCTTGGATGAGGTCTTTACTTTGGTGTGTGGGGTGGTTTTTTTGTTTTGGATTGTTCCTTCCTTCCTTCCTTCCTT
>WAAD01013800.1:73040-100865 GCA_013389945.1 Fregata magnificens
TTCCTTCTTTTATATAGTTCTGGTTTGAGTAGGTTTTATAAGGTTTTGGGTGACAGGGAAAAGGAAGAGTGGGGTAAAGAAAAGAGAGGGGAAATACTT
Organism: Fregata magnificens; assembly: GCA_013389945.1. NCBI lineage: Eukaryota > Metazoa > Chordata > Aves > Suliformes > Fregatidae > Fregata > Fregata magnificens. The sequence goes on from WAAD01013800.1 coordinate 73,140, forward strand.
AGGGAGAGACACTGTGCCAGTTTCTGTAGGCTGGTTTCTCTAGAAAAATATTTTCCTGATAAATCAGGTTCCTTCATGCAAGTTTGTAGTCTGACATCCAAGCATGAACTATCCAAGAGAGCAGGGGAGAGAGGGAGAAGGCATGGATATTGCCTGGTTAATAGGTTGTAGGTTATCACTTGTTCAGTGACAAAAGAAACATTGTTCCTAACTGTCTGGGTGAATCTAAAGCAATCTATGAGGAACATAAGTGGGTGGTAGTATGTAATTAAACGTCCAAGTATCTTCGGAATGCCTGATGTGTCCTGAAACCTCAATTTGATTTGTTGCTGCTGCTGCTTGCTTGTCAAGCTTATGAACTGAGAGCCGGGGAAACCAATACATGTGTCAATTGTTCTGTGAAGTGTGATATTGTAAACACTCTCTTATCTCTGCGGAGACCTAATAATATTAAAAGGATGATTGATGCCTCTGGCATACAAATACAGAAATTAGAGATAAGAGTTGTCTTTACAAAGATTTCATCTGTTGTTGGAAGGTTTTTTGGTTTCATTGTGGTTTTGTTTTTTTTTTTTGTTCTAAGTGGGCACTTCTCTTGGGAAATTAAAAAGATTAGTAAAGTTCCTCTAGAGAGAGGCACTTCTGCATAGCAAGTGCTTTAATCATTACAGTGACCCTCTTCCATTGTAGGAGACCGAAGTTCAAGTCCCTTCTCGCATAACTTAGACTTGGGACTTGCATTTGGGCCCTTGTACTACCTTTTCTATCTTCTGTCATTTTTCCACACATTGTTCCACCTGGGAGTTCCTGAAGCTGAGTGAAATCTGCAAAAGCTTTCACAAAAATAATTCTTGTTTTCTGCTCAGTTTAATATTAAGGACTCTTTGGGTTGAGTGGTGTGCATGTAAAATTCACCTATGTACTGAAATAAATTTCCTCTGCAAACAAGCTCCTGTTGAGGAACAATACCCACAAATGGTTTTTTTTCTCTTCTAGCTAATCTTCTCTGCATGGTTCAATCTGAGATATTTGAGTTCTGTTGAACATGATGTAATTAATTTTCATGGTTTGTTGTATTGCTTTTTGTTACAAGTCTTACAGTACATTTTATATGACATAACATAGTAAGTCTTGTGGAACAATATTGGTATATAGAATATACACTTTTCTAAATGAAGTGCATTCAGAAAATCATCACAGTTATTTCCCTGATTATTGCTAAATCTAATAGAAAAGCCGCATGAGAGAGAAATTTAACATGATCTGTAACAGTTTGCGTCCCTGTTACAAAAGTCAGTTATAAATAAGTATATTTTAATCAAAACCGGTGTTAAAGTAATATATTGGAAAATTGTATTTATAAACACATTTACTCAAAATGAATAGAAAATTATTGAAGTTTCACAGAAGACTTCTGTTCACGATCAAACAGAAATTACTTTTCTAGCCATAATGATCTAAACTATTATGGATTACAACTTTCAATACGGTTTCCATTATGTGCAAAATTCCCTGTGCACTCTTAAGAAAGGGAAATTGTTGACCTGTCGAGTGCATTGGGCACTACAGTTCCTCACTCAGGTGCATGCTGAACCTACAACAGAATTTCCAAACTGAGTAGGAAGGAGTCCTTTCTATGATCAACCCTTTGGGTCCTCGTGGAATGGTGAGTTAATGTTGTTAAGTGATTATAAGTTTCAGCATGTTTTGTACTGCTACATCTTATGGGAAAATGAAATTTGGTTATCTGAACTCCACAAGGCTTTGGGGTTTTGCGTTTTGTTTTTTAAATTTTATTTTAGTTTCGTTTTATTGTCAGTTGTTCATTGTCAGTTTTAGTCATGACATTATGACAAACTTATGAGAAAGGGATTTGATGCATAGTAAGACATTCCCTCGGAACTTTTTGTGGATCAGAGGTAACATAGCTGTGCAAATAAAAGACAGGCTTCATATAAACAAGACAAATAGAAAAAAATGAGTCTGTAGTGGTCGGATTATTATACACTGCATTCAAGGTGATAGAGCTTACACAGCTGTGTAAGAAGATAGATGTTAGGCTGGAATTACAATAGAATGATTGAAAAAATTGGGCAGTTACTGTCTGTTTGATAGGGCAGCATGTACATGTCTATAATCATTTGGTCTGCAAAAAATTTCCTGAGTTTTGGGTTAATAGACCTCTGTTTCTATTCTGGTTTGTTTTATTCATGCTGATAGCTCTCCTTTTCAGGGCTGCAGCAGTTCCCATACTGTGGTTTTATTGTTTGTGTTTGGAAGGTGCATCAGACCCTGGATGGTTCCTTCAAGTGGGCAAATTGCAGGTCAGGATCCAAAGCAGGACTGGTCCGTTCGTCCTGGATTTAATTTCAAATATTGTTATATTTGTGTTAGATTACTGACTTCTGGAGAGAACCTGGAAAAGGATATGCCTATCTTCATGGGGGGAAAAACAAAACAAAGCAAAACATGAAATATGTGTGTGTGCATGTGTGCATAAAGCCTGTTCAGTTGTTAGCGCATGCCTCATCTCAGAGAATGAGATACAAAATACTCGTGATAATATTATCCTATTGCTTGTGTAAGTTTATGCATTAATTGTGCCCTATTCATACTTTGCTTGAGTGTGCACAGTCACAGCCAGTCAGCCCAGGCCTGTACCTACTACTGCTTTATTTCTAGTGCTTGGGAAAGAAAGGAAGAAGATGATGGCCCTAATTAGGTGTCGTGGTTTAACCCCAGCCTGCAACTAAGCACCGCACAGCCTCTGAGCAACTCCCTCTCCCCTGGTGGGATGGGGGAGAGAATCAAAAGAGTAAAAGTGAGAAAACTCATGGGCTGGCATAAAGACAGTTTAATAGGTAAAGCAAAAGCCATGCACGCAAACAGAGCAAAACAAGGGATTCATCCACTGCTTCCCATCGGTAGGCAGGTGTTCAGCCATCTCCAGGAAAGCAGGGCTCCATCATGCGTAATGGTTACTTGGGAAGACAAACGCCATCACTCTGAATGTCCCCCCTCCTTCTTCTTCCCTCAGCTTTTTATTGCTGAGCATGATGTCATATGGTATGGAATATCCCTTTGGTCAGTTGGGGTCAGCTGTCCCAGCCGCGTCCCCTCCCAACTTCTTGTGCACCCCCAGCCTGCTCGCTGGTGGGGTGGTGTGAGAAGCAGAAAAGGCCTTGACTCTGTGTAAGCCCTGCTCAGCAGTAACGGAAACATCCCTGTGTTATCAACACTGTTTCCAGCACAAATCCAAAACACAGCCCCATACTAGCTGCTATGAAGAAAATTGACTCTATCCCAGCCAAAACCAGCACGCTAGGCCATCATCACCTATGCATATTTTGAGGCACCAAAAACTGTTGTGGGAAATGTTTCACTTCCCTGAATTCAGCAGCAGAACTTCATTTGCTGCATTTATCTACATGCATTGCATGAAATCAGAATCTGACCCTGAGAAATCTTTTTGGAGACCTGCAGAATAATGGTTGTTTTTGACTTGCTTGCCTTGTTTGTTTCGAAGAAGTATGCATCAACTAGCAGGTAGGCATATCCTTGCTAAAAACTGGATTTTTGTTTTTCAGTTGCTGAATATTACCCAGCTTATACTTCTGTAATTATGCATTCAATTACTTACATTTTTATTTCTGTTTCTTGTAGCATAACTCTGTTTATTGTGCAGCCTGTTATCATTTACTACTTCTCATAGAACAATTGAAAAATACATTGGGTATCTTATAACTCAAGATTAGGTGAAGACATATTTTCCTTTTAATTCTCAACTGTGTTTTGGACAGGACTTTATGGATGAAATAGTAAATAGAGTGAACATGGATGACTTTACCCAGTTAATTTCCTGTTGTCTTAATAAATTAGAGGTTTATTTGAACAATGCTTGAATGCACTCAAGTCAAACTGATGAACACATACTGAAAGTGAATGAAACATTTATGTTGTTACAATTAAAGGGAGATAAGGACAATCTTCCTTTGAAAAAATTTCATTGTTACTGACGGAAGACACCTACATATATTAGGAGATGCTCTGTTAGCTGATCTCATCTTTCATTTCTATTTCATAATCTGTGAATGACACTGTGGAAAAATGCTGTATATACAAAATTGAAAGTTGATCTATATTCAAGCAAACTCCCCAGTTAAACTACCATATTAATTATGCTGCCGTTATTCCACAGCAGTTCCACTGAAGTGGGTTGAAGCTTGCAGATTTACTGAGGTACTGCAGAGCATACATTTCATCTATATAACTTTTTCATAAAAATAAGCTCTCTTGAAGTCCCTAAAATCCGCATGAGTTTTATTAATCTTGAACTAACTGTGAATAAAAGGGAGTGCTATTGTTTCTGGCACTTCTGCCCATAAACAAAAACAATGCTACGTAATCTAGATTGTTGGTGTTTGTTACATTTATTGTTATATTTGCCTCCAGAGAAAGGTATTGTATGTGAGTCACCATGTTGGGTTCGTGTAATGGTCCCCACAATTGCAATTTATGAATTTTTAAGACTATTAGCATAGGGGAGGGGGAGAGTGGAAGGCTCTTGTATCAGTATGTCCAACCTGCAGATGGGAGACAATTACACTGTTACACCTCCTGTGAGGTTGAGGTGGGGACCTGCCCAGTGCCTGAGGCTCTGTAAAATCTTGTTGCTTAAGAGCACTTCCACCAAGAGGGACTAGTCCTCCAGTCTCTTATTCTCCCACTAGATATGCATTGCTTCCAGAGTTTACAGCAGAGTCAGCGACACAGAGTAGATCCTGATAAAAGCAAGGTCTCCTTTGCTAAAGGGAAGTGGAATTGATTTACGTGCTCCCCATTCTACACCCCTTTTGTAACCATTCTTTGAAATGCTGGCAAATTTGGGTTTGGCAGTACTTTTGAGACACGCAGACTTCTCAGTAAGAAAATAAAAAATTATTTGCCCCTGCAAAATATAGTTTCTATCTTTCTTCTTTATGTGTTTTCCCATAATGAGAGTACCTGGAACATAGTACCTACCTATAAACTGGTGCTTAAGTTAAGGTTATAGTCACCTTAGACAAAAGATAAGGCGTTAATGTCTTACAGATTTAATAGTCATAAAAAGCACTGGTGTTTTGCAGTGGAAGAAGATAGACAGAACTATTACTGAAATAATTCTTTCGGGCAGTATAAATTGTTTTGGTTGAACCATAATCATTCTTGTCAATCATTAGTTGAAAAAAGATGAGCAGAGGACACCTGACATCTACTTTCACACCTGCCTCACTGTGGAAATAATTCAGTAATTAATATAAACTGAGATATTTGCATCTAGGATGCTTCTTCCATTTCAAATCAGTGTAGTTAAATTTATATTGTAAATGTGAATGAGGTGATAAGATGTGACTTTTTTTTCTTTGCTGTCCTATTTTTAGTTTAATTTACAACAGCTCCATTGAAATTGAGACCACTGGACTTATTTTACTCAGGCACTGTTTGCCTAAAACCACATAAAAAAGACTGAAGGTATTACATACTCTTCCCAGAGAACAGTAATCACTAAACATTTAAGCCCAATTTTTAAATATATTTTAGTAAATATTGTGAATGTCAAGGGTGATAGTGTTCCTCTGATCCTTACAAGCTGTGAAAAGGGCTGTAAGATGTAAATCTTTGTATATTGTGACATTCATGGGTGGCTTTTCTGCATAAATGTGCAGCTGAGTGTTAAAAAAAAAAAAAAAAAAAAAAANTGGGATCCAAGCACCATCAGTATGGTTTGACTACATCAGAAGTCCAAAATGGCATGAAAATAGTTCAAACATGCTGTTAACACTAGGCAATTGGCAGTCAGGCATAAAGCCCCAATTTTTTAATCTTTTCATTCAGTAGGATTTGGAATCATAAGTGCGTAAATCTTGAATTGATGTCTAGGAGCTTGGTAGCCTGAGTGTGATGACTGTTGCATTTGCTTTCTGAGTAGGAAGAATTTACATCCAGGCTAGCTGCTGTCTTTAACACGTGTTTTCATCCATGCATCTCTGCAGCGCAAAACCTCCTTTCTGTTACCAACACATTTTCCCTAGTATTACGGACGACTGTGCTTGTGTTCACTACATATGGAAAAATGCAGACCATCCTGAGTAAAGATTCAGAGCCTGCATATGTGTACATTAAGTGGAGCTTTTTTAACCAGCAGTCAGTGCTATTCCTGGAATTAAAAAGGTAGTGTTCAAAGAGGTTTAACTCTGCCAACTTCAGATGCTATCTAATTTGAATTAAATCAATAAAGTGATTATTAAATAGCTTTAATAAAGATGATGAGTCTGATTAAAGCTGCAGTCACTTTGGGTCACACCAGAACAGATTACATTCAGCTTCCATTAAATAAAAACTGGATTTAAAATTTTTAGCAATTACTAGGGCTTGGGAGGAGAAGCCCTAGCCACAGATGAATAAATAAGGGAAATATGATTTTGTATGAACTATTCTGGAGTAAAATTCTGAGTGATGACGAATGAGTATTGAATTCAAGGACACACTTTTTACTGAAGATTTCAGGAGGATTATTTTGGAAAAAAGGAAGGGAGGCAATTTCCTCCTGAGGGAAGTCCTGAATTAGCAGTGTAGAGAAGCACACATATAACAAACTGAAGATGGAAATCAGGTTCTTGCACACTACACAATTATCTTGACTAAATCTGTGCAACAAATTACCCTGGGTTTTACAGTTTTCCTGGGATCCAACCTATAGATAATGCAGCTGTTTGCAATAGATAAAATTGGAAGGTTAGTAGTAATTTAAACACAAAAATATTAAACAAATAAAGCAGCACCTCTGTTGAACCTATTTTTATTTTACACTTGATTAATTGTTTTACACCTTTATTTGTTTAGTTTTAAGATTCAGTGTGCAATAGAATTTAAAGAGGAAAAATATTGAACACTCTCTCAAAGAAAACCTGTCAGTTCGGGCCAAACGACAGCTAGGGTTTTTGGTCCCACGTGAAGTCTGGGAATTAGCTGGGATTTACAACAAATGTAAAACTGGTAGTTTGATCACTAGGGAAATAATTAATTGACATTTGTATGATTATATTTCAGCTAAATCAAAGCTATTATTTCAGGCTGTCTGCAAACTTGGAATGACGTTGATGCATTGTGTTGCATTTGTTTCCCTTTGGAAACATATTTTTAGCAATTAATAAGCTTTTGAAATCTCATTTCTCCCAACCCTAAATACTGTGGCAGAAATTGTGCTGCTTCAGTGAGCATGGGGTCACCTGGGGAAAGCAAACTTAGAACTTGCATTTCCTAAGTGACATGTGGAATTAGTTTTCAAAAGAAAACTTCACAAAGTTTCCAACAGTTTCTAACTTCTGGATTGCCAAAGATATTTAAATTAGCTACTTGTTAGAACTGATGCTTATTTATACAAAATGCATGTTTATGTGAAGTAATTGCAGAGTTCTGATTGATTCTTCAAATGCCTAAATGTTATACTCAGTTTGAGTGTAGGTGGTCAGTAATCTCCTTGCTCTGTGAAATGGCTGGGGTTGATTGTCCTCTGGATCTTGTCTTTTAGTGGTTACAAAAGAGATTGAGATAACAAAGAAAGGAAAGGGAGTCTTTCTGCACAGCAGCAGTTGTGCCATAAATCTCCTAGATGGCCCTGCTAAGCATTTGACAGGATTTTTTTCTCCACTTAAATGGACAATGACATTCTTCTGGGATTGAAATTAAGACCGGATAGGCATTCTCATTAGCTGTTTTTTCTAGAGTAAAGGAGTATGTAATCAATGCAATTCTTGAATTACACTTTTCTTCCTCATTTTTAAGGAATTTCAATAGGGTGAAAGCTCTATTAATATCTGGCTTACATACTTCTTTCTTTCCTGCTTTTCCTATGGATAAAATCTGACAATTATTATTTGCTTTAAATTTGATCTCCTTAGCTTGTTGTTTTTACTGTCGAAACAACAATGGGTCTGTTATAGCTTGTAAAATCTTCTATGGGGGCTCCACAGCTGGAGAGGCTTTGAGCACATGCACTACTCAGTTCACAGAAGGCATCCCGATGACATGAAAGTGCCACTTAAGGCTTTAGAGCAGCTTTTTGCTTACAGCAGCATTGTTCCAGATGTATAGCGCACAAGTCTCAATGTGCTGCTTGTGATGACCATGTCAGGAACAGATGAAGAGTGGTAGAACAGGTGGGTGTATAAAACTTCTAGATTATGGAACAAGAGCCATTGAGTAAGGCAGTCTAATACAACCTCCCATCTTCTGGCCTGTTTCTCTTCTCAGTCATTGAAAAACCACCCTCCTGCACTTGTTTAGCATATGGAGGCAATCATTAGCAGTGCATTAAGAGGGACTATCTCATAAACTTCTGTTTGACCACAAAATATTTTTTAATACAAAATAATAACACAGCATTTTTCAAAGACAGCATGGGTCAGGTTTGGGTTTCATTTTCCTTTCTAATGTGCTTTTTCTTTTCCCCCCATATGTTTTATTACCAAGAATTGTGGCTTTTCTTCATATGTAATTTGCCTGTTCTATCAAAGAGCCTGCCTGTCTTTTCTGAAGCTCATCTTGCCTTGGAAGAACTTAGACTAATATGAACAGTGAAAGTGGACAAACGCTTTTGCAAACTCAGATGATAGTTCTGACAGCAATAGTGATAGCCTCTGTTTCGACAGCTGAAAAATGAACCTAAAGCAAGAGACATTTTTGAGATTCACTCTGCCTGACAGTGACTGAGCTGACTTTGGCTACTGGGATGTAACTGGTGTGCAGTGATGTGCTGTAGTTCACATATGAGCTAGGCAGGTTGTAAAAAAAATTATATTTTTGGTGTTTGAGAGTTGATAGCTATTAAGAATCTTTGGATTCTCTTTGGACACAGGAATATAGGGGGGTTTTAAGGTAAATTTTTTATACAGTGTATGCTGGGTCTGTCTGAAGAGAGATGAGTGAGCCCTGTAGTAGTGGAACAGACCTGTGCAGTATCATGTGTTTGATATAGAAGCTAGATCCCAGTCTTAAGTTTTATCCCTGACTCAGTTTGTTTTCTCTGATATGTTCATACTGCAAAGAAAATAAGCCCTTGCCAGAGCTCCAGTTGAGCAAAACACTTGCAGTGAGCCAACAACTACTTTGTTCTGGCCTGAGGTTTTGGGACCACAGTTTCTGTGAGCTTCAAACTGTGTTCTCTAAAAGCACATAAATTTCAGCTGAAGTTTTTCAGCAGACTTCCTAAATCATTTCTTCACCTGCAGAGCCCCATTTATCCTCTCACACTCTCTGACTGCAGTTCTGTGGCTGGGTGGGCTGCAACTCCTGAACTTTCAAATAGCACTGGGTAACTATCTGGAGACATTGCTTGACATAGTCTACAAACCTCCTTCTAAAACATCCTGTAGGGAGGTGGACCAATATTTCAGAGGGGCCGTCTGGGATACAGAGGCAGCCCACGATAGTAAATACATATCGATTCCAACTGAAAAGACTGAAACACGAACAGCCCAGCACCCTGCACAGCCAAGAACCATCAGTTAAAAGCCAGTGCAAAAGGTTCTGCTTGTGACCTCAAATCAGAGCACTGGGTAAATCTTCCCTTTAAATTTTAGTTATTAATGAGCTGGTAAGAAAAACCTTACATTTTTGTAGATTTTGCTTGGGTTTAATATTCTTCATATTTATGCAACTTGGCTCAGAATAGCCTCCCTATTTTAGAAAGTGGGTAAATGCTAGTCCAATATCCAACATATCATAACCTCAAAAATCAGATCTAATTTTCTTTTCTACTTGCTTCAGTTTCATGCTAGTTATGTTGCCATGATGCCTGTGGGCCTCACGATAAATATACACGTATAGCAAAGCATCTAATCTCCTAGCTGATTTTAACTGTTGACTTCACACATTTAAATGCCTTGTTTCATTTAAGCAATGAGGGCTTTGTCCTGTACATGCAGAAAATGAACAGTAGACACTCCTCTGTGCACTTTCACTCCAGTTATCTGTGTACAAAAATTGCAAGTCTGAAATTAAACTGACCTCCATTATCTTATCAGTGTTGCTGCAGCTTTATGATGCTGAAAGAAATTCAGATAAAGAGGATTGAATACAAACAAAAAAGTGGTAGGTGGAAAAAAAAATGGTTTTAGTGTATGTGCTCTGTTTAGTTATGCCACACACTACCCTGTGATTTCATGGTATTTCTATGTATTCTATGGCTATTAAATGAAAAACTGATAACACAAAAAACCCACCTGAGCTATCTATTGGTAGTATAATAAAGGAGAGAATAATGACTGACTTAGTACATGAGTTGTACAATCTGAGGGTTGAAATTTGCATATGACCACCTACCTCACGCAGTTTATGTAAGAGCTCCTGTTGGAAGAGAAGTGCAGAAAGCTGGGACATGGATTAAAAGCAGCAGTGTATCAAGTGATGAGTTTGGGGAGCAGATGAGGCCCTGTGGTCTCCTTGGTGTTTATGCTGATACCTCCATGTGTGTATCCTCCTTCTCCTGGAGCACTTTAAGGTGCGTGTCCAAGGGTGAGCTGTCGCACACTGTACGCTCCCCGTCAGAGGTTTGTGACCAGTGGTGCCTGTATCGCCACCCTCTTCCCCGTGTTTTCTACCTGAGCTCCTGCTTATCACACAGCGGGTGGCCAAGTCCATGAGGCTGCTGGTGCTTGGACGCTGTGTGGTACTCAGCTGCTGATGAATTTGCTTTGCTGTTAGGGAAGAATGAGATCCATAATGTCTTTCATGTAGTGAGGAAACCAACTAGACCATATTCTAGCAAGATTTTAAGCTTCTCCAGTACAGTCTGTTCTGAGCTCTAGTGAGCAAAGCTCATTTTTATTCATGATTTACTGAATCATGAAGCAAGAAGTATCTTTCTTTGTGTTTTATTTAGTAGTGGTTTGGGGGTTTTTTTGTTTGTTTTTTTTTTTTTTTTTTTTTTTTTGTCCTTGGTGTCATTTGTAAGAGTATTGACATAGAATGAGAGACATGTGAAAGACAGTATGTTCAAAATAATTGTGATCACTTGAAGAACTTAAATTATGATAATCAGCTGGCAGGAAAAATTTAATTTGGGAGATAACTGTATATAATTAAAATACAGTACTGGTGGGTACTGTAGGATTTAGTAAATTAGCAGGTAAAAATGGACTGCTACCCCTTTCCCTGTGAAATGAAAATCTGACCTACTTTTTGTTTAAAAAAAAAAAAAAAGTATTTTCATTAAGTTCATTAACATTTAAAAAAAGCTAGTTATGAAAGAAAATGAAAAATAGCTTTGATGATCCAAAGAAGATTTATTTAAAATTTAATAATTTCTTATAAATACTGAAATCTATATTAATACTCGCAAAAGAAAGAAAATACCCATTTGAACAGAAATGGCTTTTGCTTGTGTTTAAAATGAGAAAATATTAGAATGTGATGTACAGAAGAAAGGTCTAAAGAAAAGAGGTGGTTAATTCTCTTTTAATCAATTGTCAGACAAAGAAAAGCCCTACGTTATTCAATCAGCTTAAATAAATTTTGAATGGAGAAAATAAGCATTGCAACAACATACAAAACTTGCAGCAATATTTCTGGCAAAAGTAATAGGATCCATATGTGACGTTGCATTCAAAATATAAGGGGCACAGTTTACTTGCAGGGGAAAAAAACCTAAGTTCATTAAGAAGGGCCATCTTGTCACAGCTGACATTAATTAGCTCTGACACAGTTTCCAGAAGAGCAGTAAGAAAGAGTAGCTCACAAAATCAGAGCATGCACTGGACTTAATTATTTCCTTTCTGCTGTTTGGTGTTGTCAGTTCCTCAAATTAGAGCAGACCCCTGGCCTGCGCTGAGTCCTGCCTCTTTCCTTTCAGCTACCCAGCTGCCAGTGCCTTAGCATCCCTCCAGCGCATTTACTTGAGAATTGCCTCTGGGTGTTAGGCTCTCCCAGCACAGAGATTTGAAGGAAAGAATTTTGTCAGATTGTCTTAATGCCTGACCCATGTCAAGGGTGTGGGAAGATTTTTAAGGGTGGGGGGCATGTCTCAGAGTTGGGCAAGGTAACCACAACCCCTGTTGTAATGGGCACTCTGTAGCTGGTTGGGGTGGGCTCAGTAGGGTGAGGACGTCTGGCACGTATGTTGGGTCAGCATGGCCCACACTGCTCCTGTGTTTCTCCTGGGAAACTGGTATTTGAAATAGCACTTCTTTTAACAAACTACTTATGCGTGTAGTAATAAGAAATTCCAATATATACTTGAAAGTACAAATTTCTTATCTTTCCACTGCAACGTCTTTCTGTGCAATAATGAGCTTATTACTATAAGTCTTGATATTCCTACATCCACCAGCTATTCAACTCCGAGTTTGTATCACTGTCAGGGCAACATAGAAGTTGAGAATAATAAACATTGGTTTATTTACCCATTGTCTTCTGATCACTGGAACTGCTGCTGTGATGCTGTGAGTCCTCTGCCACATGGCTGCCTCCGAGCCATTTTTTTTTTTATAATTAAGTTTTTATTTTTTCTTTATCTGTTTATTTTACAATTTGGCATTTTCCCTTCTCAGTTCTGTCTCCAAATTCTCATAATTTCCCTCTCTGTAAATGTTCTTCCTGTTCACTCACTTCCTTCATTAAACACACTGGCAAAGGCATTGTAGATTTAGTCCCAATATCTTCTGCTATAAGTGCACCACGTTTCTAAACATTAGTTTATTAGGAGTAGCGTGGGCTATAGGTCACAGTATCCTTAATGTTTTGTTAATTAAATTTGAATTTTAAAACAATAATTACAAAACTGTAATTTGAATAGCCACTAATGACAGAATACATCTGCACAAATCTTCAGACCTGTCAACATCAGGTTCCTTTAATGTGAGCTCAGTCTTTTGGGAGTTGTTTCTAGATGAGAACAGTGGAATGAGATTCTGAGTATCTGAGCTCTGTTCCAGACTCTGCCACTAGCAAGTAAGTTACCGTGGATAGACCATTTTAAGCATTATATAAATGCAAAGTTTTTCAGCAGCATCAAGAAAAACTTAAAGAAGAGCTTTTAAAACACTCAGTTGAGACTAAATGAGGTTGGAAGAACCAAGTGAAAAGATAAAGCAGCAAACGTAAAGCAAGATGACAGATGATTTTTTTTTTTTTTTTTTAATGAAAGCAACGGGGGTTTATTTCTTTTTGATACAGTACTTGAACAAGTTACTAGGGGAAGGAGAATTTCACATTAGCTTTACTTCATTGCTGTTTTCTAAAAACCAAAAAGTTTGAACAGGACACTAACATCAGATCGCATTTGAAAATACGCTTCCTGACAATTCTGTAAGTGACAATGATAATCTATAACAGAGCAAAATAAAAAATCCTTGAAATTTGGTATAGGAATCTAAAGCTTTGCCAGTTATTAAAGAAACAAAAGGCAAACCTTGTGACTCAAGCTGGCATCTAAACAAAGGACAGACAGGTCATGAAATAAGTCATCCAGACTTTGAAGTTCAAAGATTTCTATTTTCCCTCTAAACATCTCACATATCTTTAGAGAGATGTACTCTGCCTCAGTCTTTGGGAAGTTAATGCAACTGAATGTTCATATCTGGCAGGGAAAAAAGCGCGTCTGAACTGTGTCATTTATAAGCAGCCTCATGAAGATGACAAATCTTTGTATCTTAAGCTTCATTTGTCTCTGTCCTGCCTGTAAACTCTGATGATGAGGTTCTTCCAGTTTGAATAGGAGTTTATGGGAGTTGATAACAACAAAGTGTATTAATATTTGGAAAGTTGGAAATGTGAAGTATTTTAGATTTTTTTTCTATATATAGTCAAGTTGTCATATACTGACTATTCCACTGAAGAATGTTTGCTCTTACTGTTGTGTTCTCTCTATTGTTCCACCTGTGGTTTCTTAAAATGGCTTAAATCTCCCTCAGAATTATAGACATGTGAAAACCTGACTGCAAACAGGTGCAGTTCAGCAAGAACCAGGCTGCTCCTGGTAGCTTCCTTGCTATGTGGGGTTCTTTATCTGTTGTTGTCTTGTGGTACAGGCTATGTCTTCCTTGCCTTACAGTAACAAGAACAGCTGATTGATGGTCAATAATTAAATCTCAGGTATAATCCCCTGGGAATTAGGTTGAACTTTATTGAAATTTTCCTTGGAATTTCGTAGTGATTTCATACATCTGGTCTGGAGTAAAATGTTTTTCTAAAATTTCTTCTCTAAGTTATATTAGAAAAAGGGCAAAAAAACCTATTTAAAAGATGTTTGGTTCATACCTATATGCTTGTAATTATGAAAGAAATATTTATTGCATTCACAGAATAACAATTACCAAGTTACCTTGGTGATGTTTTAAAAAAAATGCATCCTTACAGTACAAAGAAATACTTGTATTAGTCGAATGGTATTTAAAATTAGCCAATACATTAGAGACTGTTTAAGTAGGTAGGTGCAATTTAATGTCAAACTTTTGACTGGAGCATTTAAATTTAAATGTAATCCATGAAGCGATAAATACCTCACTAATTAGCATTAATGTAACGTGATTACAAAATAAACATTTGATTAGTACATTTAAATTTCAGTGTAATAAACTGATGAACTAATTAGTAAATAAAGTGCTGTTAATGCCAACCTTTAGATGAGAAGTTTATATGTTGTATATAGGGAAGATGTTTATAGTTAAAGCACAAAACAAACCCCTATCCTTACCAGTGGATATGGAAGTTAAATAGCTTAGTAAATAAACAAAACCTTTGAAAATAACTTTCCAGTCCTCGCTTGCATTTTCTTTTGATGCAAGTTTAGTAACAGATTCAGAAGACACATGGCTTCATAAATGTTGCAGACAAATGTCGAAGCTGAGAGCATGAGAGACTGCCCCACATCCCTGCCCGTCACCTGAGTGATCAGAGACAGACAGGAACATAAAATTCCTACCTGATTAATTAACTGATCATCTGAGTCTGTTGTTCAGTGTGGTTTTGGGGAAACCTTTTGCTGCGAATAAAAAGAAGACTTGGTGAAAAGTACTAGCTCAATATCAACATTAATGTCCATGGTGGTGATTCTTCCAGTTGACTGATAAGTCTTTGAGAGGCTTAACAATATGAAGCCTGGAAGAGCAACTGGTGAGCTGCTGGCTTAGAAAAAAGATGTTGAAACGTGGACTTGGAGTCTCAAAAGGCACTGGTTATTCTTGGAAAACCAAGGTAGGTGTCGCACCGTTTTAAGTTTTGCCTAGATTTGTTGCAGCCGATGAGTTTCATTTTTTTATTTTCCATTTTAGACATAGCCTTTTGTTGTTAGATTTGCAATTTCATATGGAAGCTGTCTGAGGTTACACAGCAGGACAGTCCCAGCTCTGTAAGGAATATTCAAATACTGATTATCCAATGAAAGAAAAATGAAAAACTCATGCCAGAGAAAGAGTGAGTACTAGCGCAAACATTTCAAAATACTTCCTCTGGGTACTGAGTAAAAAATAGAGACATGTTACTGAACCCAGTGTCTTCCACTCAATACGCAAGTCACCAAAGGAAACGTAGAAAATCTGTGTAATAGACTTTTAATTTTAAGCTAGCTTTTCTCCAAGGTTCAGGCTTTAGGTCATAGGTTGAGAGAATGGTAAGGTTTTCTTTGTATTTGAAAGTTCTCTTAAGACAATACAGAGATGTTTTCTCTGAAGATACTGAACTAATGTTGCCTTGCAATTGCTGCTATTGCAGAGAAGAGTAGTTGCTTTAAAAATAATCACAACTATACTTCTGTACAGAACACAGTATTTTCTAAGCTTTTGAACCCACTTTATTCTAAATCATAAGCTCCACAGAGCAACCCCAGGACTGAGCAGACAAAGCCATTTTGCACTTCTTCAGCCCTACACCGAGTGCCTGCTCAAAACATTTCAGGAACAGCCCATATATCTTTCAATACACAAAAAGCTTTCTTGGAAAGCTCTCTTACTCTTTGTAAAGCTTTCTTTATTTCTTTTGGCATAAAAGGCATTCAGAAACTGTAAAAGAAATCTTTGGTGTAGTCATTATTTTCTCACTAGCTCCTAGCACAGAACGCATTTCAATTCCTTGTTATAAGGCAAACTTGTTTGAGCCTTTTATTTTTGCAATAAGATTTTAATCAGTTAACTATAGCAGCTAATTTAATAGAAGGAGAGAGCAATTCTTCCAAACAGCTTATCTGGGTTCCCAGTGTCATTTGCAGTATAAAGTAGCTATAAATAAATTAAAGCTCTTTTCAATGGAAAGTCAGTCCCATGGGACATCATCTTTTTTGCTACGAAGTATGATCTATTCTACAGTGACTTAAAAGCTGTAGCGGGGAATATATAATTAGCTGGTATCAAGGATATTTACAGCAGGATTGTTTTTCAGTCTAGGAACTTCTGGGATAGCTGCACTTATTTACATTGCACAAGAGTGTAACTTGTGGATGTAAGGTTTTACATGTTCGTTATAATAGGCTTCATAATAGCTGCAAAGATTCCTGTGTGTTTTGAAAAAGAAGGCTCTCGTAAGAAGAAAAACATTAATCTTTGAGTGATGGATAGTAATTTTCACTTTTCATTTATTTGGAACTGACAGTGCTTCAAACGTATGTTAAGTGGAGGTTAAAGCTTACGGCTAATGTAATCCACAGTGTCCAGCTGTTCAGTCTTACTCTGTGAAATATTCTCTAGGCGCAATTTTCCCACTTGCTCTTCAGACTAACACTAAGCATCCTGTGAGTGAATCGCACTGTCCTACTGCCCCCTTCCTTCTCCAATCCCATTCTCAGTAAAATCATTCCAATATTTCCCTTCCCTCATCTGAAATTCCCCCATGATCTGGAAACATCAACAACTATTGATTCAGTGGGCACTGTTAAGTAAATTGACTCAGTGGAAACAATATACCTGTTCCAGTAACATGTTACTGTTACTTGTAATCTATCTGCTCCTTGGTTACTGAGCTGGATTTCTTTCATGACGGTCAGATTTTGGATGGGGACACGGCCTTCTCTGTTTTTGGAGAACAGTTTCCCATGCGCATAGTGGAAGCCTCATTTTTCTGAGATTTCAAGGCCATAGGGCAGCACAAATATATTACCACAATCCTGTCTGCTGCCAGATGAGAATGGATACGCCATAGAGACTTTACGTATAAAGGATTTGTGATTTTTACCTGGACTGTCATTAGGGTACTNTGGGGTTTGCACAATATTGCATCTGAAAAGATGAAAAATTTAATTTAACAGTTATTCTGATGTGCTCGAGATTCCTTGGCAGGTAAAGCTCTATTTCTTCTGGATTGGGTAGAAGCAAAATCTAGAAGATGTGCCTTTTGAGAATTTTATTTTCCTTTCCCAAATCAATTTTTATGTTGGAGACATAAAACCACCACTAACCATTGCTATTGAATACCACTCTCCTTTACCCTTCTTAAGGAGATAATTTCTGAACTTTTCTTTAACTTTCCAGTATGGTAAACTACTTTGAGCTTGCTATTTGTGCTGTAAAAACAAAGATAGTGTAGAGAGGAAATATTTCAGAACCAAAACAGGATACTTGCAATAGGTACAAACATAATAGCTGTTGCACCCATTGGTTAAAAAAAAGTACAAGTCAGGCCCCTTGTATCTGATCAATAGAATTGTTGTTGAGTGACTCATAGTACAGGTGACATCTGGAATGCTGGTATTTGCTTGTGATCAAAGACTGATTTAGTCACCTTTTCTGCAATCATAGAGGGTTTTAGCATTATGACAATAACAGAAGCTGGATCATGTGTGGATTAATAACAAGAAAAACTCCGTATTTCAAAGATCTTAAAGGAAACAGAGGAAAACATTTGATCTTCTGGTGCAGACACCAGTCGTAATTTACATTTTTCATTACATGGCAGCATTCATAAGTTTTAATATTTTTAAGGAAAATGTTTTTTGTGCAAGAGCATATTCTGATTACCATTGGTAAGGTTTGCAGTGGCTGAAAATACAGCTCTATTGAGAGGAACCGTTTCAACTGAATTTTCATTTTAAAATATGAATGTTCTGATATGCAAAAATCTATTAAAGTACAGTGTAAGGAAAGCAGGAGAGAAAAAAATGCAGATTCAATGTATATAGTGGGGTTGACTGATTTATATTCACAGTTTGGGATTTCTCATTCTCGTTCCAACTTAGCAAAAAGCATGCATGTGCTTGTTACTGAATGTGTTCAGTATTGAAGTATCCTTTCTTTGGGCACACTTACAACATATATTTTTTTAAAACAACTTTATAAGCCCAGGAAAATATATTTGCATACTACCTTAAAAAATGCAAAATTATACCCATGATTAATTCTAAGGCTATATTTTACAGAAGGGATCCATATGCTTTCAGCATTCGGTACCATGTAGTTTTATTAAAAAATGAAGCAATAAACCTCACAGCTAATACAACAAGCCTATCTTAGAAGTCAAATCTAGTGTTTTATTAATAACTTTCCATTTATGTTTTTGAAGTGGAAAAGAAAGAAAAGTTATTGATCATTTAAGCAGGGAGAATAATGTAAAATACTATAGCTCATCACAGAAGTCTGTGGTGTTGTGAATGAAATTAAGCAAGGTAATTAAATCACATGCATAAATTAAAAATATTCTATAAAATTGTTTTATAAGCAAGGAATTTTCATTGGTATCACAGTGTCAGTTTTTTGAGTTGCCTTTGCTTAAAATATATTGCTAAATTTGTGTGAGGGAATATACGTGCAAGGAAAGGAAACTACATGCAAAATTCTGATAGGAACCATCTTTTATCAATAAAAGGTAGAAAAGAACTAGTGACAAAGAGTCTTAGTGTTTTAAGTATGTAATACTGAAAGTTTACCATCTTCAAGCATCACTGTGACTTAAAATGTTACTAGTAAAAGGCAATTTTTAATCTAATTTGAAGTGGTTCTTTGCTTGATTCCTTCATTGGTGAGAAAGTAACTCTATCTCACTGAAGCAAATGAAAAAAGATCCTGATTTCAGGGAGGCTAGGTTTCCTCCCTTTACATTTTCGGTGTGTAACTACCAGACTCCTTTCACCTAATACAACTACTGCAAGTAGAAATTCTACGTATTTAAAACTCAGGCAGTGATAATGTATTAAATATGTTGCTTGTGACAAAAAAATGTGTTGGATGACTGATGTTCAAAGGTGCGTACTTGGATCTCATCCTTCGACCTATCACTTTTATATTCATCTAATTTATCTTTTGCTAATCTAACCACGTCAACTAATTTTGCAGATATTTAATTTATGTATATCTTATACCCCTGCTATATTAGGACAGAGGTGTTTCATTAACATTTCCTACTCGATGCAGCCAGTGTAGACAACTCGAGGAGGTTCCCACAGGGTGAAAAATTACATTTTAAAACATTACAATTGTTAATTCGCATACTAACTCCTGGGTTGATGTCTTAGGTTGCTTTTCC
This sequence comes from Fregata magnificens, assembly GCA_013389945.1. Lineage (NCBI taxonomy): Eukaryota > Metazoa > Chordata > Aves > Suliformes > Fregatidae > Fregata > Fregata magnificens. Next base: position 92,622 of record WAAD01013800.1, read on the forward strand.
TTTATCAGCCTTTCAGTCCTGTTGCTTAAAGTTCAAGTCCAGTGGATGCTGGCAAGTTAAGTTAAAGACAAACATCGGCAGTGGGTTGGGCCCCCCCGTGAGGGAGCATTACTTTGCCTTGTGTATCTGCTGTGCTGCTTGGTGAAAGTAATTTTGATTCTGCATGCTGGAAGATGATTCTTTCTGTTCTTACTGATATTTTGATATTCTTCTGAACATTAGCTCTGGTTAATGAAGTAAGAATCACTGGATAAAATTAGAGGAAGTATTTCCATTATCTGTGGTTTGGTCAGTTAAGCTTATCCACGTTTTTCTGAGCCTTTACAAAATGAATGTCTCCCTTCAACATGCAGTATTGAAATGTTGTAATAGTTCTGGATCCTCCAGTCATCAAATCCTACTTAGAGATCATTTCGTTCAGTTATGCTCAAGACACAGCCGAATATTTGTCTAAAAATCTCCAGTTATTACATTTTAAGCAAATTATAATGTTATCCAGATCTGGGAATTCAGTAGGACTAGATGAAATATTTTTTCTTTCTCGGTTCCTTCTTTAGCATTATAGAAGAAAGCAAGTAGTGTGTTTAAAACAAAACAAAACAAAAGGTGGTGCTTCAAAACACCTACCAAGAACCTGCTCTGAGTCACTCTGATGACATTTCTCTGAGCTGTTCTTCATTCAGCAGCAGAAAGAAGGGATCTGTGTCATATTGACATTTTCTATTAATTAAATTTAAAAGTAAGACAGTAGCACTTATATACTGGTATGATGAAATGCAGTGCACTTAGATGGAAACTTTAATGTCAATTTTTCCGAAATACAGTGATGAAAAAGCAATATACAATAAGAGGTGCTTCACATAACTTGCTGATATACATTTCATGTGGAAAGTGGAATCGAGTCCAAGAAATGAAATAGGATAAAGGAAAACAGCTGGAATTTTCAAACTGCTTTTAAAATGTTCTTGCAGATCATGAAAAGAGCAACAGTGGATTTAGTCAGTCATGGGTTAACTGGCACCAATTGAAGAGCAGCTAGTGAAGGCAGAAAACAGTAATGCTTCAATAAAAGCTAAGTTTGCTATTTAGAGTCCATATCATATTGACGGAGATTAGATAATGCCATGTGGAGTGAACAACCACGCTCTCATTTCACTGCAGAAGCTGATCTGTGAGTGTCCTGCCTCTACACAGGAATAGACAATTACCTTGGCCTCAGGGGCTGTAAATGGAGTAAGTTAAAAGTTGTACTTTCTGAGTAATCTGGAGTAGTAGGTTGAGTCTGAGCTGCTTTCCCTTCTAAATTTTTTCCAGAGACTGGCAAAATAATTTATTTTTTTGGCTTTGCTTTATTTTCTGGGTGCTGAAGAAAAAAAAAAAGTTGGTTTTATTTTTTCTCTTCCCTTCTTAATTTTCCCTAACTCATGACTCCTTTTTTTCCCTGATTTAAACAGTCTTCACATGTGTGCCTATCCCTCAGCTGCCCAGCCAGCTCTTCAGGTGCAGGTCTTGCAGAGTGCCTGCAGTGCCAGGTGTGATATTGGTCATACGGTTCTGCTAGTGCATTTTAGCTTTGTGCTGATTTCACTGCCAGATTTTCCTTCTCTGGCTTCAATAAACCTGAAATTTCTGGTGCGTTGGCAGTAAGTCAATCAACTTGTTGGTGTATGTTAATTACCAATGTAGGTATTTCTTTCAACGTTAGCTCCTCAGAGGTCACTTAGGTCCCTGTATTGCTAAGACATTTTTTCTCCATACACTTTTGGGACATGCCTAAATTCAAAGGCCAGTTGTTTCTCAACTTTATGTTCTGCAATACTTTGTCACAAAAAGCGAGTCACCATTCATGATTTGCTTGTGCTTTTATTGTGAATCTCTCCTCCTCCTTCCCTCCCTCCTGTTCTTCTCTAACCTTTGGTAAGCCTCGTCACCAGCAAACAGAGCGTGTGGAAGAAGGTCTCTCATGTTCAAATGTTGAGGCAGTGAAGAAGGAAATGATAGGTGCTGGGCATCAGGAGCTCGCGTGAACAGGGTAGAGGGAATGTACAAGAAAGAGGAGGATTAACACTATCACTTTGTAGTGTTTCTCCATGTAACTGTGGATGGGCAATTTCTAGAATGCATATAGCTGGAGAAAGAGGCTGTGCCAAGAGTATGGCTCATTTGCATGGTTTCATAAATGAAGTCAGAAGATGCTTGAGATGATGGCAGCCAGTTCACACTGCTTTTAGCAACACATCTTCCTTTGTGTTGCACCTCCAGAGTAGTCTCAAGGGAAAGACATGCCTAAGCTAGAAATGGAGTCTAAGCTGCAGACTAGATGCTGATTGCTGATTTCCCCTCCCCCCTGCCACAATTTTGCTGATGGTATCCAAAGGCTGCATTTGACATACCTGCAGCTCAAATGTAAATAACCTCAGTAGTTGACTCCTTCAGCATTCAGTAAACCCCAACCAATTAGATGCTTGAAATCTGAGGGGTTATTTAGGTGCTAATTAGAAGCCTCCCTGATGACAACATTTGCATGTATTAGTGCAGGTAAAGTGGCTGCAACTTGAGCTCCATATTGTTGCCATTAGTTTTGCCTGAGTCAGGTTGAAATAATTAGATTAAAATCCAGTACTTAAGAAAAAACAAATACAAACCAATGGGCAAACTTTAAAGTTATTTATGACAGAACAGCACATGCTAAAACTTGAATAGCCTTCATCACTTCGTATCATAGCTGAAGTTTCATATATTTTATGCTTTTATTACTAAATGGATCATGATAACAATTATTCCCTAAGGGGAGGTTTGTTAACTAACACAATACGCTGAATTGTTTAGTTGTTATTTTTGTTCCCTGATCTGTTTTTTTTTAAATTTTTCCTCACAAAGTTCTTCTGAACCCTCCATTAGAGCTATTTACATATTTATTTATAAGTTATATCTTGCTATTGACATCACTTATAAATATAGGCTTCCAGTATTTTGCGATACTCAGATTTATATATCACTTGAGTGGAGTATTGATTCTTCTCTTTATTTTTATAGCCTGGATTTTTAGGACATAAAAATGGATGCAACACAATTTTCTGTAGTTAAATGCAGACTAAGTAAATTTCTTAGTGGGAAACTGTTCTTGGATTTTAAGGAATAGGTGAATGGAAATACATCTTTTGCGTATTGAATTGCCAGCAAAATGAATAAAGATAGGTAAAAACCCAAGTGATTATTATTTTCAACTATATACCCATAGATAAATTCATACTGATTCCTTTGAATGTTTGTATAAAAATTTAAATTATATAGAAATTTGTTAGGGTTGAGTAAGTTTTAATAATTTGAGGATTTATATTCATATTCTAGTATTGTCAAAAATAGTGTCTCTTAAGTGGGTTAATTTTTCTTAAAAAGTGAAAATGTGTCTATATTTTCAAGCTAGGGCTTCTGCTACCTTTATGAAGAATATTAGTTGAGGGAAAATAAGACTAATTTTGGCATAATTGAAAATAAAAAGGAATTTAAGAATGAGTAAAGTTAAGGAAGAAAAAAAAGTCATGTTGTCTTTTCTTTGCAAAACAAAGTGGAAAGCATTACAATGCTTGCATGTTTATCAAATAATTCATCTAAGTTTGGCTCTTGCTATGGAGCTGACACCTGCAGCACTGGGAAAGTAAGTAGTGGTTGGGCTTAGCTGATATAAAGTCAGGGAAATGTTATATGGTAGCACAGTATATCAAACAAAACCGGACTGAAGGCAAAGGGTTACCCTTTTGAAAATACCTAAGAATAAGCTGGTCGTATCCTCAAAGACAGTTTTAAACCAAACCCCTTCACTTTTTTGCTCAGATCTCCTACATTTCTTTTTGTTGTATATCAGCCTTTTTGCTAATTATTTTTTGGCCTACCTGCCATGTCTTGATTTAACTTATGTGGAAAGCTAGTGGCAACACTTATAATGACAACATGTTTTTAAGTCAAACTTGTTAATCATATCTCTTCAAGAGATGCCACTTAAGAGGCTGATTTTGTTTCTATCTAGGTGAATGTAGGGGGCTCAGAGGAGGTCCCTGTCAAACGCAGGTCATTGTTTCCAAGAGCAAACTGTAATACCTGGTAAGACCCAAAGCTGTGATTCAAATGCTCTTTCACTCTTGTTTTTCTTCACATTTAAAATAATAGGGCAAGCTCCCTGCTCTTCCTCTGATTGGGCCGGGGATCTTCACTGGTTATTCTGTACCAGTTTGTCATGTAGAATAGCTATTCATGTTGGTTCTGCATGGGGACTGAGAGTGAAATATTCAGCAGAGCTCTGCAGTTCGGTGGGAAGGGGAGTTTTCCCCTAGAAAGAGAATTAAAGAAAGAAATCACAGCCAGGAGTACTGAGAAAACTCAGTGGTCATGGAAAATCTACGCACTAAGGAAAATTAGTGTTTAGCAACACAATATACCCACTGGGCTAATGGGCTAAGTTATATAAAATAAAGGTGTCATCAACAGAACTGTTATTAAAAGTAATGGAGCTAAATTGAGCAGGATCCTGGAGAACACACCCCTCTACTGTGTTATATTCTGCTTTGGGGGTCCAGCTTCTTTTCTGGTGTCTGACTGGGCGGAGAACCCTGGACTCTGACATTCATATTGCCAACCCACAGTTACAGGAAAGAGATGAGAATCATTGCTCTCAAGTCACAAGTTAGCCATTCGTGACAGAGGTCTGTTTTTCTCCCATTTTAGCTATTCGTGTCATCAGCCAGTACACCTTTGTACCCTGAAAGACAGTAGCACTGAAGTGGGACCATCTGTTGGGCCTGTTTCTTGCATGTGATCCCTTACCCGATCACATCACTGCAGGATGAGGTAGCATATTGTCACCATGCTCCACAGAAACATGCCAGACACCAAAAAAGCGAATGTGTTTAAATCTGCCTGAACCACTAGCCAGTGAGCTCAAAAATACATTGTAAAGGTGCCATCATTCAGGAAAGAGTTTTGAATCATTGGCAGCTGCATTTCAGTACGCCAGCTTATACCTATGTATAGAAAGGTCCAGATTCATGCAGCCTGACTGTGACCTAAATTCAGTGCCTTCTGTTTCCTGTTGGCTAAGTGTCTTCAGATGCCCAAAACCAGTCAGAGGACAGGTGAGGTGACAGTCGTACTGTGTATTAAATGCACAATTAATGCTGCAAGTTAACGCTTAATGTAGCTGATGCTATTGCTGCTCGCTGATCACAAGCTGAGGTCAAAATACTTGTGTATGTCTTTAGAGGATGTCTCCAAACCTCTGAACTTAAAAAATAAGAAGATATTAAAGGTGCAGACAGAACAAATACCAACAGTTTGTAGGGACAGGCATAAGAATACAGACTGTCTGCCTTTTGTAAAGAGATCACACTACCTGTGTACAAATCTAGCTGAATTCAGTGGGAAGATGTGAAAACAAACCTCATGGATGGGGCAAGAGGCTTTCAGTGCTTGCATGTACATATGTGGGTCCTTGGCAAAGAAATGGTTTGGGCTCCATTCACGTAACGTGCATGTTACTTAGAGGAGCGCGTGCACAGAAGTATTACAGACTGTCTGCTCACACACAGGTTTTGGGTCTGAGCTTGGTTCCCTGGAGGCTCCTCCAGTGTCCTTTGCTTCACTTGCATAGGCTGTATTAACATTGACACTCTTGAATACTACTCAGTTGTCCTCCAAGAATAGATTTAGAAGGTTTGTTAGAAGGAAAAAAATATAGTGTAGTCAAAGAAAAATATGAAAGAAAGAACATGTCATATTAAAGACGAATTGAGTACCACTTATGGTCAATAATTCTTAGCTTGAGCTTTTATTAGTTTGCATTTAAATCATTTTTATTGATCCATAAATTATTATCACTAGCCTTTATACAACTGATCAGCTTTATGAACATTTAAGGTTTAAGGCATATTTGATATATGATTGTTTGGAGCAGCAAGAGATACTGATGTTGGGAGCAGCATGAGAAATCTCAGTGTACATATAATTCTTTGTTTTATTTTCCATAGTATTACAATCTTATTCTCCTGGACGCCTGTGTCACTCTGCAATACTTCCACGTGCAGCTTGGCCCAGTATGGTTTTTATCATGTACAACAAAGTGAACGGAATTTTAAAAAGCAAGAAAGGCAGCCCTTAACAGTATATTATTAGGGTAGTATTTTATCTGTGATGGCCTTGATTTTGGAAGCAGGTACTTCAAGATGTAGCTTTCTATTCTGTTAAGTGATTCCTATTTTTTCATAACAGTGCTTTAATTTGGAATTCTTTTTGAAGGCGCTCTCTTGCTGTGTATTCTTCCTGGTCTACCTAAACAGCCTTACCTTGAGACAGTTATTGGCAGCAGTACAAATTATCTGGCTCCTGTAATGATCTATTAGAAGAAGAGTATGAGAAACCAGTGCAAATTAGCAATAAAAAAATGCTAAAGCTATATATCACTGGCAACAATTTAGGAATAATATCTCTGCCTGAAGCAAATTTTGGTGATTCACTGGTCATTTGCTAGAAGCCTTTTAACTTGGTTCTTATTTGTAAAGTTAATGGTAGGTTATTTTGCATTGTGATTGAAAGACCTGAAATCTTAGTTATTATTTAAGACTATTGATTTCTCCAAATAGAAATTTACCCATATATTAAAGATCTTCCTGTCGTAAATGATAAAGGTAATAGTAAGAATATTGTTTCCGCATATTTTAAAATACTACTCTGGTGTAGACACTATCTTCACTTGGGCATGAGGTTCACCTGCTGGTTGGCCCGTAAAGGAAGTTCTCAGTTTAGGGCAGCTACTTTTATGACAAACATAAGAGCCAGCATTTTTTGCAGTAAAGAATAAGGGTTCCCATTCTCATTCAAAGGGCTTATGGGATTTCTCCAATCGGGGCTGACAAAGGCGGCAGTTGCCTAGAATGGCAGGCTGCTTGGGGCAGAAAAATGCATACTCTGATGTTTTGCCTATGCCCTGACTCTGGGGATCCAGCTTTCTAACTTCTGTACTGCTGTTGAAGGGACCTGAGAGTAGGAGGGAGACGGCTATAGCTGGAGGAGTTTTTCTCTTTACAGCAACCACCTCTCTTGCTCTTCACTGGGTACCACAGAACCCAAAGCTCTAGGGCTGCTTAGTGGCTAATAAAGCTGGGATCCTTCATTCCCATAGTCTGGCTGGAGCAAGGCAGACCCAGCCCCATGCTTTAGCCTATACTGATCAAGAGCTTTGAGCTGACTCCGTGCTGATCATGCTCTGTATCTTTGTGGAGGATACAGAGTGGTGCTGGCATCAGTATAAATGAGCATCCCTTAGCACTGGGAAAACTGGCAGTCAGAGGCTTTTCCCCAACTCTGATAGGCATAATGCGATTTAAAATTAAAATACTATACCACACGTGAGGGGAACACATGTCCTTCTGGATCCTCACACAACTCTTCAAGCCTTATCAGGGGGACCATGGGGTATAGATTTTGACATAATTATTTTATAGGAAGTCAAACAAATATAACAGGCAGGGAATAGCTTTTACATAAATATATGTTAAATATTTAGTATTAATCTAATGAGATTGTGTTGAATACAATGTAGCAGGGATATTTCTGTTTCATTTTAGACAAGAATTTATGACTTTGTACTGATTTTTATTTTTTTAGCACACTTCCACAAAGACATATCCTGTGTGTGGCTTCTGACACTTTGTTGCCATGTGGGTGTGTGAAGGTAGAAACACACATCGGTGAGATGCCACCATGAGGGTGGCCAGATTAAATCTTGGTCCACAGGACAGGCTACAGGGGAACAGAAGCTTCCTAAACAAAAGCAGAGTGGCACTGGATCGTGCCACTGGACCACTCACAGAGAGCCAGTGAGCTCTCTGTGAGAACTGTACAACTGGCAGTGTCCTGAGTTTGCTTCTTTCCAAACGTTACAGAAATAAAATAATATAAACCCTTGGAGGAAAAATATAGAGTTTGGTTTTCAAAGGTCAAATCTACTATGCCAGCTGCTTTGTTTAATTCTGCCCATTACTCACAGAATAAAAGCAGTCGTAGTTGATTGCAGTGTGGTAGCATACCAGTTATCCCCAGGGTATTCAGCCCCCTGAGCTGGAAGACAGGGATCGTGAGCAGAAGAAACCCCCCACAGTCCAGGAGGAAGCGGTCAGCGACCTGCTGCGCCACCTGGATGCTCACAAGTCTATGGGGCCGGATGGGATCCACCTGAGAGTGCTGAGGGAGCTG
>WAAD01013800.1:101723-135760 GCA_013389945.1 Fregata magnificens
GAGGAGCGGCTGAGAGAACTGGGGTTGTTTAGTCTGGAGAAGAGGAGGCTGAGGGGAGACCTTATCGCTCTCTACAACTACCTGAAGGGAGGTTGTAGGGAAGCGGGTGCTGGACTCTTCTCCCAAGAAACTAGCGATAGGATGAGAGGAAATGGCTTCAAGTTGCATCAGGGGAGGTTTAGATTGGACATTAGGAAGAATTTCTTTACTGAAAGCGTGGTTAGGCATTGGAACAGGCTCCCCAGAGAGGTGGTGGAGTTGTCAACCCTGGAGGTGTTCAAAAAAGGTGTAGACGTGGCACTCCAGGGCCTAGTTTAGGAGTCATGGTGGTGTTAGTTGATGGTTGGACTTGATGATCTTAGAGGTCTTTTCCAACCTTAATGATTCTATGATTCTATAATAGAGTTTATTTGTGGTACAAAAGAAGGCTCATAATACTTAACATTTTAAAAATATATCTTCACGGCATTTGTCCTTTTTGTTGCCTATTTGATTTGCCCATGCTAGTGTTGTAGGCATGCACTTCCTTTTAGAGGTCATGAAATTAGCCAGTGTGTGTGTGTTTTTCTTAAATAACGTTAAAGGCTCACTGGGAATTTAATCAACTTCCTGCTGAAATTCACTCTGAATTCTTTTTCCACAGGAAGTCATCAAGCTCAGTTCTGCGTGCAGTGTAATTCACCTAGAAATACCTTGGTGAACTGAAGCATTCATGTAGTAGAAGAGAAAGCTTTTCATAATGAGACGTTTTTGAGGAAATAGTATTTTGGGCTCCATTCCTGGTTATACACTGCTGTACACTCAGAATAATATTTAGCAGAATTTTTCCTCTTCTTACACTATGATAACTGACAGCAGAATTTGTCTCACTGGCATCCAGTCAAGTTGATGGAAAGGTGCCAACTGCTATCAGTTACACTTGTATATCTTTACTCTTTATTTCCATATTTTGATTCTTGCTAGTAGAGAATTAATATGCAGATGCATTTGTTAATACCTTGGAGGAAATCCTGGCTTCAGCGAGGCCACGACTTCACTCCTAAATGCAAGGTGACATATAAGGAGAACGTTTGTTTGCCTTTGTCTTAAATATTTTGGCTTTAATAGCTGTGGTTTTATATTGCTTTAATTTCAGCCCATCTCTGTCAACGTTACGGCTGTGGAAAGTCTATGCAACAGAACATATCAGTATTCAGACCTTATCTATCCTGGGATCAGAAAAATACTTTTCAGTGTTAATAGATCCTGAGATACCATCATCTTAGTTGCTTTGGGAAATAAAGTGCTATGCAAGTGCTAAAGCTGAATATTTAAATTACCATTAATATTAGGAATGGAGCACTACATTCAATTCTCAGTGTCTTGCAGGATGTTGCATATATTCTTGAAACCTCAGTTCCTATAATGTGTTTAGTTTGTGGTCTGTGTGGCACAGGTTTCTGATGGACGTTTCACTGGATGAGGAAAAATAGGAATGGTGGGTTAGTTGATTTTAGGCCTTTTTAAAGGAAAAATAAACAAATCTTTTAGAGAATAATTTTGTGTCTTAAGTCTGCTTAAATGAGCATTTATGCTCATTTTATCATGGAAAATATAATTAGGAAACTCTTTTAAAATGCAGCTAACAATGCAGCAATTTTTTCATCACTGCTAATTTTCAGATTGCAAAAAAGGTCATGTGGGTTTATTTTTCATGTCTCCATCAGATGCATGGCACTCTTCTTACAGGCAAATTTCCTGGCACATTTTCATTTCAAATTTGTCTTTGTGCAGCCCAGTATTAAAAAGCTTCTGGGAATATATAATCTTTTTTTTTTTCTTAGATAAGAAACTTAGTTGATGAGTAGTCAGTTTAAATGCACAGATTTCTGAGACAGTGCTGTTAGTGTCTATTTTTTCTCTTAAGTAAATGTTCCATTGCCAGATGATGTTTCTATAACACAAAGGGAAAGTGCTGTTTTCCCCCTAGATATCTAAGTTCAGTTTGAGGAAAATTTACCAAATCTAGGAAAAAGCTAAAATCCCTGAAATCAGCTTATAATAGCTTACCTTCATTTGTTGTAATGTTTTTCCCAGTGAAAGTGGATTCTTAAGCATTACAGATGGTATCGGAAAAAAATAGTGATTATAAGGATCTGGTCTGAGACTCAGGAGACCAGGATTTTAATTCTGTTCATCATCTGTTTGCCATAGGCAAGTTACTTTGCCTCCAGTTATGTCACCTGAGACATTTGGGTCTGACCGCGATGTAGATAATGTAGTAATAACTTCTGTATTGTTTTAATAGCAGTAACAAAATATAGTCAATCTATCAGCTCCTTCATCCATTGTGCATGTTACTGGTTCTGTGACAATGTTATGTTTGCACCGCTAAGTTTCACTGCCAATATGAATTAAGAGCATTGTACTTCTAAATCAGTAGAAGATCCACCACTCTTTACACTTCTTAGTTTGATGTGGTTTTGTTGCAGGGTTTTGGGGTTTTTTTTCTGTATTTGAATTTTTATAGCAGACCATAGGCTTACAGAGTTGCAGTTGGCCCCATTCCAGCCTCCTGAAAGCTTTAATCATGCCTTTGGAGGGTCTGTATTCCTAAACAGATGATTTCAACAGATGTTGGTGAAATAAATCTTCCTGAAAGACATTATTCATTTTGTGTCTCCTCCTTAAGTGAACTTGTTTGTGAAAGGTAATGGAAAGAGAGCTAGAACTGGAGACCGAAATTCTTTGTTTTTTAGACTAGGTGAAATGTGTAGCACCTGTTCAAAGACTGTTAGGCTTCTCCTCCAGCACTAACCTGGAGCACGTCACAAGGCAGGGATGGGTGTGCAGCTAATCCTCCTACCTGAGCCTTGGCCTCTGCTCTGCTTAGCAAGGATACAAATTAGTAGCAGGAGAGCTGGAGCTTTTATAACAGGGCATTATAATGAGACCGATGTAAAGCCTGAACAGCTCGTGGCGACAACTTCTGTTCGCTACCTAGCTGACTTAAATTCAGACTGGCATCTGGTGTGAGGGTCTGTGCTTCAGTCAAACAGATGGTGTTGGGTGTTGCTTATACATTACCCTGTAGCACACATGCGTGTAGCTGGGTGAAAAGACGTGTAGATAAAATGATGCTGTGTAATCTCTTGCCTGTCTCTCAAATTCAGTGGAGCAGACTTGGATAGCCCTTTTACTTTCTGTGCAATCGTAAAAAAAATAAAACCTTCCCTGCTTTCTGTGGCCATGTAGATAACCATACTCACTGCCTATATTGCAAATGGTCCTTATTTTCATCATTAAAAGATCAGCAAAATGTCATCAATAATTTTTAGGAATTTTTACAAATCTTGCATCAAAAATAAGAGTTTTTCAGTCAGTAATGATCCCTGAAGGAGAACGGGGGAAAAAAGCAGCAGTTGTAATTTTTATAATGCTACATTTCTAACCCTTTTCATCTCAGCCTCTATATTCTACCCTCGATTTATACCCTCTGGTGGAGTGAGCACCTGGTAAAACTCACCGAATTTTCTTCTTGCTAGAAAAGCCCTAACATTTCGCTGTAGATCAATGCAGCTTTTTGGATACCCATGTCTGCTCAGTGTGAATCCAGGTTTCTCAGAACATGACAGTCGGGTGGCTGTCAAAGGGAAGCAGTCCTCCCTTAATGGGAAAATGTTGGGACTCCCAGCAAAAATACCAGTCTCTGAGTCTGTAATGACTTATGCATGTGATTAAGTTTAAGCATATGAAATATCCTGCTGTATCCTCTTAAGAGTAACCCTTTGCATAATTAAAACTTAGAATGTGTTAATTTTTTTTTCTTGGAGAGGATGATTTAAAAGTTGTCGGTGTGAATAAAATTACTAATTTTGTCTTGTAAGTGCAATTGGAGATGAAAAAAAGATGGTTAGAAAATTATTATTGTTCTCATTTTTCACATCAGAGATTTCCAGGCTCTCAGAATGTAGCCACACACAATTAGTATTCACATACCTGCAGGGTGGAGATGAGTAGCAGAGGATGAAGTGACAGGGAGAGAGAGAGAAGAACTCAGTGGTGTTTCCAACACTGATGAAGCAAGTGTCACTTCCATCTGCTTTACCAGGTTCTCAGGTTTCCCCACGATCCTCCGTTCTACCTTTGCCACAAACAATTTGTTCCACCAGGTCAAGCAGCTGTTTGTGTGGCTGAGCACTAACTGAGAAACCGGACACTTTACACATGGGGTCCAGAACAAGAGGTTGAAATAGGAAGCTCCTTTTAAGAATAGAAGGATAAAATGAGCATTGTTTATGAAAACCAAACTCAGCAAACAGGTTACCATTAGAGTGATGTGGAACTGTGATCAGTGTACGGTGCTCTCTCCAGCAGATAAGTGACATTTTCATTCTTCCCCTTCAAAATATTCCTATGAATGTAGCTGCTGAATTAGGTCTCCGTGTTTAATAAAGTATTTTGCTGTCTTCTTTTTTTGCTTTTTACTACAGTGGACCCATTTTAGATGGTCAGCTATCTTATATAAAGTAGCTCTTGTACTGATATTGATGAAGATTCATAAGTAAAGAGAATCCTTAAAAATAGTGTTGCATTTCACAAGATTTGAGGGAATATGTTTCTATTCGAGTGCAGCTACTTTTCAGTGCCTGCCTCCCAATTTGCACAAATAATTGACAGCTCATTAACAACTCAGTAGGAGCTCTGAAAACCAACTGAGAAAAACAACTTCAGTACAACAGGGGGAACAAAGTATCTGCTCGTCAATTATGCTGATAGTCTCCAACCAGATTTAAAATGAGGTTAGAAAACAACCTAAGTAATAAATTATACAGGAACAAAAGATTATGCTTGCATAGGCAACTCCTGCAAGCTTTCACGAGGCTGCGTGGGGTAACTCATCTGAAGCGTGTGGATGCGCCATGCTTCCTGTCTGCGCTTGCTCGTGGGCTCTGTGGACATCTGTGCTGGGAGAGGGTCTGTGGTCCTTCTGCAACTGCACTTCTGCTCTGGAACTGCCAAGGCAGGGGAAAGACACTTCTTTGCACTAAACATTCGCTATGCCTTCTCTTGGACTTTACTCCAAATTTTGTCAAATTAGTTAACACTGTTGTTTTTATCTGGATATGGGACCTGCAGGATAAAGACTTTTTTTATTTTTTTAAGTTAAGTGCTGGGCTTGGGGAAGACTTCTTTGTACGTACAGAAATGTGGTGTCCCATAATGATGTCAAAACCATTATCAACAGAGCCTGCAGCCAGCTCTGCTCCCAAATCCACTATCTTCCTAAGTAACAGTTCCTCTGTGTGAGAAATAATTTTATCCTTCATTTCTCTGGGAAGAGGCCCAGATCTCCATCCCAGACCCCACGATGTCTGCCCCCACCCCCCACCCCCCCAGCCCACACACTCTGGCTCTGGCACCCAGGACAAACTGATTTTCTGCCAGCAATAACTCATAACAGTTTTGCATGGGGAGAAAGGGAATTGCATCCTGCTTTTGCCTTCCTCTTTCTGTCTTATACGTGTGGTTCTGTTTGGTGATGTTACATGCATATTGGAGACTTAGGTTGATCACTAGAAAAACAAGAAACTATTTTGTCCAGAAAGAAAAGGTACTGGGGTAACTTTCTGAAAACTAATTATGACCTTTTTCTAAAGAACCAAATTAGTATTTCATATCTGGCCTCGGCAACATTCTCTCAATTGTTTGTCTTATATGATGAATAGAGGGATAACATTCCAGAACATCAAGAGAAAAATTCAACACAGTGCTTTCTAATCTGGTAAAGAGCCTAATTACTGATAGTTTTGAGGAGCTGCAACTTCAGTTGTGGTCTGTGTTATTTCAGGAATACAGCACGCCTACAAAACTCTGGGTCTGGGGCATTTAATTCAGTTCACCAGAGTATACTGGTGAGGCAAATACATGAACAGAAAGTTGAAATTGGGGAAAGGTACTCCTTTTTCTTTCATTTTTTGAAGTGTTCTAGCAATTAAATGCTGTTCTTGAAATAATTTATTTCCTTGGGAATCAAATTAAGATTGCAGCAGAATGTGGTTTTAGTAATGATAAATGGGTAAAACTGTAGTTAATGATTTTATCAATATTTTATGACCTTGTTCTTTAATGTGTAATTGGTGATCCACAGGCACTGAGTAAAGCCATTCCCATAAGTAAATATTTTGATAAATCCAAAAGGCAATGGGGTATGCAAAATGAAGAGAAATACTACTTGGAAACATAACCATTGACAGCGTTTCTCCTCTTGGAGTATTAGTATTGCTTCCTTTTGTGTGGTATTTGTAACAATAAAAAGAAATTCAGAGGAAACTGAGGTAGCCAGGAAAAGGCTGCTTTGCATGTTGAAGTGTTTTTTGAGAGGAAGGCAAAGGTAAAATGCTTGTTCTAGAATATAGCAACGGGATTCAGGAAGTAATTAAAAGAGTATAATGCTACTGCAGTAATATAACATAAATTGGGTAGTATTCCCAGCATAAATATTTCTCTGTTGCAACAGGTAGTTGAGTATACAACCCTTTAATCTTCAAATTATGTATGCACATACATCCTCTGAAATTACCAACATTGTTTACCACCTGATGATAAACAGGATAACATACATAACTAGATTTATATATACAGTGTTGAAGGCTGGGCATAAGATGGGTTCAGCTAATTGACAGCTGCTTAGATCCAAACCACAGCACCAAAAGTCAAATGCATCTCAGGCAGAACTCAGAAAAGAAGGTAACTGCAGTCCACAGATGGACTTCTTTCCCAGCAGCAGAGATGCTCTCTCAAGGCCAGAGTTTCAGATAGAGCTCTGTAGTGAAGACTTCCAGTGTTGCCTCTCTCTATTTTGATGAGTGGGTAAACAAAGAATTCGCTGCTTCCAAAGCTGTCAGTAAAGTAGTTTTGAATTTCTCATTTGCAGGTATTTTCTAGGTAAAAACTAAACAGACCTTTACACAATTCTGTTTTTTACAGGGAAGTCTGGGCCTGTTTTCGTTACCTTACTTTGTATTCAACACTCTTGTCTCTACTGTTCACTGGGCAAATAGCATTTTCTTTGTTATTTTTGGTTTTCAGTCTTGCATTATTCACAAACTTCTGTTTTGAATCCCAGAAGACAGAAAAACTTCATCATGTGTTCAAATCCACACATATATTATAAGAACATCCACTGGTGATGAGCGTCATTGGCAGCTTTCACAAGCTAACATTAATTATGCACATAACTAAAAAGCACCATGACTGGGAATCATCATTTCTAATAAAAACACTGACTTCTAGTCATGGCTCATTTTGTCCCTCCTTGGGGCTATAAATCACTCATGTCACTAAGATATATGCTTTTCCTTTTTTTCACTTTTTTCTTTATAAAAAGCTGTTGCTGGGAATGTGCTGGTGTGGTGAGGGGAAGAGGAGGAAACTGTCTCACTTTGTCTTTTTGTCTGAACATCTTGGCTGTCTACAGTGAGATGCCAGGGCAGGTTATATGCTTAAGGGCTAGTGCAGAAGAGTAAATGCTGAGACTGGGTGCAAGGAAACAAGACAAAGTCGAGGGTAGATTCTGTGCAGTTGCTATGCTCCACCGTCTCATGGTAAAAGCTTTATTTAGTGGAGAGATACAGGTTTAGTATTTAAGGCTGTGTCATATCCCTTTTAGCCCTTTCTTTCCACTCTTGGGTGTGCAGGACAGAAAGAGGCTTGCTTTTTTGGTGTAGAAGCTTTTCCAAAGCAAAGGTTCTTTTGGTATTTCCTAAAGGTGGCTAGGTGCAGGATTAATCACCTGATGACTGAGAGCTTGCTCTGTTGTGCGACACTTTCAGCCAGCAAAACTTTTCCCTTGGTTCTTGTGATCCTGAACTTTGTAATGTATTTTATTTCATAAGGTGACCTCACTGAATTAACCAGTTGTGGAGGAAACTTTGACAATGTGTAGTGAGAGAAACAGAAATTCTAAATTCCCCCCAGAACATCAGTCAGGTCCTTTTTTCTGTATATTTCTTATCTATTATTTGTTTCCTTGCTTTCCTATGAATTTTTAGATTGGGTATATGGAAAAGTTAAAGTACTTCTAATCTTGTCAAAAGATGGGAATACTAAGAATCCTGTTTAGTTTTTATTTACAAAACCTTTGGGAAAATGTTTCAGAAATGCTGTTGCATGCAAATTAAAACCGAAAGCAATACTGGGGGCCATTGGTGTGCAGAGCGACGTAGATACTGGTCACAAACATTGTACGGACCTTAACTATGAGTGTCTGAGGCCTGATTCAGGATTGGCACCCAACCCATGTACTGTTGAGGTTGTGATCCTCTTCACCACACATTAGCTCAAAGTGTGAAATTGGTAAATGCAAATTATTTGGCAGCTGAGGGAACGGGACCTAGAATACCGTGTAACGTGTCCTAGATTCTGCCTGGTCAGAATTGTGGTTTCTGAATCTCCTTTTAATTGTACTGGCCGAGTCAAAATATTTCATTTCAATCAAAATTATATTTAATTCAACTTCCTTAAAACATTTCCTTTAAGATAGACTGAGCTGGTACAAATACTTCTTCATTTCAGCCACCAAGCCCAAAACTTGCCACCTTATTTTGAGTATTCTTCCTTCCTACCTCTCACTGATGGCAAGGTCATTTCTGTCTACTTTTGTGTTTGTCATCCCTTGTAGTCTGCTTGGCATTTGAATCTGCCAATACTTTGGAATTAATAGATGTACATGGACAGAGGAAGCCAGGTAAAGAGAGTGTGTCAAGATTACATCTCCTGCTTAAAAGCTGTTGTCAATATCACAGTGCATTTGAGAGCAGTGAGATTTCCTGTGGAAGCAGGTGCTACTTTTATACAAAATTTCTGAAACACTGAAGAAATCTCAACTTGTCATGCAAGATATTTTTCCAAGACTTTTCTTAATTTTTCTTATGTGGCTACACACAAAATGGAGAGGTATGTAGATCCCGGTGCTAAGATTGGCAGGTGACAGTGAATCCATATAGATTTGCCTGGCTACATCTGAAAATAGTGTGGCCACATTTGTGTGGTGCAGCACCTCCAACGCAAAGATTTCAGGGTTATATATAGACTTCTTATACTCTGTTCAAAAAGTAAGCATTTGAGAGCTGCTGGTCAGATTCTGAAATAGCTTCCTGTTAATGTAGAGACAATGGGCCTCGTGGTTTATAATTTTTTTAATATATTTCTTTTTTTTCTTTTGTACTTCCCTTTTCTCAGTGTTTGGTGCCTGTTTAGGGTATGTCAGTGTGAAGAAAGAAGAAGTAACAGGCAAAACATGGCGTTTCCGAAACAACCATTTTGCTGTGAGTGGCAAAGACTTTAGTCAGGAGTATGAAAAGAGAGAGTAAAACTTTTCTAAGTTTATTTTCTAAAAATCAGAGGTAACAAGTCACTTTTCTTACTTCCCTTTTTAAGGCTGGAAGTTTCCATTTACCACCTGAAACTTTTCCCTAAAACAGTTTTATAAGATTTCCAAGACCTCTTATGGAACATTTACTGATATGATGTATGGTTAGAGAAGCTGTCTATTTTAGCTTGGCATTCACTAAGTGTGAAGATACCAGATCAGGTCTACAGTTTTGTTTTAGCTTCCAGAAAGGTTAACGCACTTATATTAATACAAGTATGTCTTGCATTACAACACTTTTCAAGCTGTGAACACAAATTAATTGACTTTGATCCAAGCAATTGAACGAGTGGTGCAATGAAAAGTTCATTCCACAGATGTATTCCTTGTTACAAGCAGAGCTGAGGGTTTATGAAAATGTTCCCTGTTTAAACATCAGGCTTTTGAAACAAATTGAAGCAGATTCAATTATTAAAAAAATGAAATGTAAAAACTTTCAGAGTTTATAAGCCTTAGGGTGGCTTAATTAAAACTGAAGAGAAATTAAAATTATCAGAATTTAGGGCAACAGGAAAAGAAATAATAGGTAGGAAATTTCAGGCTGTAATAAGAAAAGAAATAGCTTTAAGTTGCTTGGTAACTGTAGGGTAAAACTTCTCTCATATGCTGGCTCAAGTTACTAACTGACCCAAATCTCTCTAAAGCATCTAGGTCTTAACCTAAAATAAAGCATTTATATATGGATAGTTCTACAATAAAATGACTTTACATCTGTTAGTTATCATGTTAATGGAAATAAACTACTGATGATTTATCATAAACTCTTATCACTGTAGTCCTTAAAATTGAAGATTAAACTACTTTTCGATTGCAAACAAATCCATAATTTAAATTCAAACTATTTACAGTATCACTGACTGGTGCAAATGTGATTTCTATCAGTCTGCAATATTCCTGACAGCAAGTAGGACCCACTTCTGTAAGAGTTGTTGTCACTATTGTCTATAGCAGTCCATTTGCTCAGGAAGATCACTTAAGTTTCCAGAGCACTGAGAATCAAAGGCTTTTTATTGATACTAGATGGTTTGCATATAATCACTTCCTATGCTACATGCCTCATGTTATCCTGCAAAACTTAATGCATCTTCTTAAATCAGGATTTCACAGTGCTGTTTGTATGTATTTATTGTTTTTGCAAACATTTGTGTAAGGAGTGTTCTGCAGCGCAGTTTTATGTCAGCAGTGACATGGTGGTAAAGGGGGCCAAGCACTCCAGGGAGGACAGAGGTTTTTGCTGATGAAGTTCTTTGTGGAAATAATTGATATCTCTTCCTGCTGAGATGTTTGCCTTCCTGGAGTCCATGCTGTGGTCACGGTCTGCGTGTACGTTTGGTTTTAGATGCCAAAGTTGAAGCTGTCATTAGAATGTTCTTCTTTTATCTACAACAAGGCCCACACTAAACTTCTTCAATATCTACCTAGACTGGACCATTATGATCCATTCTTTTGTCGTGTGTCTTACAGTGTTTTTGAGATTTGATCAAAGCAATTAGTTATCATGCTAATACTTAGAGGCCAGTAAAAACTAGATTTTAGTTACTAAGTTGTGTTATTAGCATCAGATAAGAAGAAAAGAAAGACATTTTCTTTGGTTTCAAGATGTCATCTTGATTTTTACAGTTAGAAAATAAATTCAGTATAACTGCATGTACTAAATGAAAAGCCGAACAGCGGTAGCAAATCCAGGCACATCATACCATGGCATCATGCTGTTATTCAAAGTTCATAATCCCAAGGCTTGGAAAAACATGATACCAGATGACAGACTGCAGTTCATTGTTTGATCTGTTTGTTTGAGCTAACACCTTAGTAATAAGTCATTTCTGTAGTGAAGCCATGGTCAATAGAAAATAATTCTATCTGCTGCAGCTGACAATTCAGTGTACTACAGCAGCCTAATATTGCATGAAGAAATTTTTCTAATGTAATTTTTATCAATCAGAACTCTCTGAGAACTTAACTATGTGTTTCCACTTACCCCTTCTCCTCTTTTTATTGTAGCTCTCTACCTAGCTTAAGGAATGGTGGGTTGATCTCTTACCTTTCACAATAAGGAAGACTTACGTAAAATGTCTAGATAATGTGATATAAATACTCTTTCTGTTTACTTTTACAAAATAAAAGTAGCAGTGTAGAGGGAGCCACTGCTGAAATCTTCACATGTGATTGCTCTGCCTTTTCAGACTACCCTGTGTTAATTAGATAAAATAAAAGATGGGGTGTTGCGTATCTTTATCCTAAGTTTACAATTATGTTGCATGACAGATGAATGAACACTGCTGTCTCTGTTTTTATACTAAAACATGAAAAGTATTCAACTTGAAGACGTGATTCAGGGACAAGGTAGGAGTAGAATGAAAGATGAGATTTTTACCTATGCCACAGACGTATTTTGGGGGATTTTCTCTTGTGACGATGTTGCAGTGACATCTAGCAAAATTTCTCAGTGTGGTGTTTGTGGTAGGTCAGAGATAGGTGGCTGTAGTAATATGACACAGTTTTAGCTTCAGGCAAGCCTTGATGGGGGAAGATGGGCAAGAACGTGCAAGAAGTGAGTCTGGCCATTGGTACAATGATGCTGAGCAGCTCTGTACCACACAGACTGCTCTACCCTGGTACCTGTAGATGGGACTAAGCCCTCAAAAGCTTCCTAAAAAAGAATGGCTTCTAGAGCAGCCTTGATCTTGGAAGAGTGCAAAAGTGTTTTTCAGCCACTTTTTTCTTCTGGGTTGTGAATTCTGTACTTCTCTGGGCACTGCCTGCAGTCACTGGCTGCAGGTCCCTGAGCAGGTGTGCCATGCTCTGCTCCTTTCTAGCTTTTGATTTCTCAGAGACTGGTTGGAGTTTATTATTGTTATTCCTTCTAATCTATGGCATGGTTGTTGCCATTGTTTATTTGTTCAGTTTTCTTTTTCTTTCTTAGCTTCTTAAATGAATGGATTTATAGACCAGGAACAGAAGTGTTTTATTTAACCACAGCAAAAAAGACGGCAATAGTACCTACACTCTCTCTCAGTAATAACTCATTTCTAAGCTGGGGAAAAAAGGCAGTTCAGATGCTATCACCATTTTGTTGAGTCTTCATTAAAGGTGCTGTTTGTGATCTGGATTTTCTTGCTTGTCATTTGTATTCACTGGTAACCCACTGGTTTTTAATTACCCCAAGGCATTCCAGGCCTATCTTATTTAGACAAGTGCACAGCTGTGTATTTTCTTGGGGATTATTATTTGAGCCCTATTCTGAGCATTATTTAGATTGTAAAGTATAAATTTAGAGGTGGCAGGTTTATGTATTTTTCATAAGGGATATGTGGTGGTTGGTAAGTACAAGGAGTTTCAGAGGAATTAATCTACTGCACAATAGCAGGGCTGATTGTTTGAATCATCCCTGTACATTCAGTTCAGATTCAGGCACATTATAGTACCGTGCATACTCCTTTAAGTGCTCAGTATTCACACTCTTCACGTATGAAATATTCACATATTGTGAGGACCCTTTGGAAAAAAAAAAACATTTAAAATGCAAGTGTTTTTGCATGAATGAACTTGCCTGTCTGTATCTGGATTAGCAAACACTTCAGTTCTGTTATATATAAGCTATCCAAAAAGGTCTTATATCTCACATGATATGCTTTCTGTTGCTACCTCTAAAAAGCAATTAAATCAAAATGCACATGTGGCCAAACCTAAAAAGAATATCTGTCCTGTTGATTAATTTACATAAAGCTATAACCAACATGTTCAGCAAAGCACTTGAAATGGAGCCTCTCTTGGTTTTGGGAAACCTGTCGGTTCTGTGCAGTTCTAACAATGAAAATATTGAATAATACATTAAAATTTTAGAACAAAAAATGAATATTGCAGAAGTGCGGTAAAATTACTGAAGCTTGGTTTTTTCCCTTTATAACAAAAGATCCTTTTCTTTTCAAAAAGGAATTTTATTTAAATAAAATCTCCAAATACTGCTGTTATTTTCAGAGATGTAAAGTCAGCACTAAGCTTATGTTTAACTAACAAAGAACATTAATTCTTTGTTAAAACTAACAAAGAAAATTAATACAGTGGCAGAAAAACACCTGAAAATTTATTCGTTAATGCCAGGACAGAAGATACTGTTACCTTAGTTAAGCAGGCCACGTAGTTTTAACTTGCCCCAGTGTTTGTAAATACCATATTCTTATACATTGTCCTGTCATAGTGGTATCAGCATGGCCAAGTCCTATAGGGGAGAGTGGTAATAACCCATTTTACAGCCGAGGAAAGACCTTTAATGCTACTCCACTGTCACAGTCTAGGGATTTTCAGATATGCCAGTGCTGGGGACTTGTTGGGGACCCGTGCTTGAGCATGGTGCAAGAGAGGGAGGAGACACCAGTTTGGATGGATGATGCGGTGCGGCTGCAGTGGTGCAGCGCTGGAGGAGCAGTAATTAATTATGGCCATCAGCACTGACATATCTATACTGCCATCCACTGGTGCAGCGCTACAGTGGGCACCTCTGGATTGTGGTGATATACCGGAGATGCATCTCCAGTCAAACAAGACCTGCTTTTTACCTTTCTGATTCAGAAAATTCTTGGGAGTTGTTGCCTCAGGTGTGCCCTTAAATCTCCAGGGGTGCTTCAGTGACCTGGCATATGAACAAATTCACTGAGACACCCTGCCAGCTGGGTAGATAATAACAGAAATATTGTTTAAATAGTTCATTTCATATCTTGCAAAATTTGTCAAATTTTGGTCTCCATCTTTTTGGCCTTTATCTCATCCCCTGTATGCATGGGATAAAGGAACAATGGCCTGATGAGTCCTGAAACCATCTTTTGGATTGATAGTAGTGAGAAAAAGCATCTCGGAAGGATACTGTTTCTCTTGAAGATAATAATTTGTGTTTTGCATAAGCCTTTGAATGTTCCAGGTTACTTAATCATGTGAATGCAAGACTCAGCTGCTGAGCTTTTGTTTTCTGCCCATAGCTGGTGCCTTGCTTATTTAATTGCTGTGAACATCTTCAGTTTGATGACAAGATATGTAATGAGGCATCCAGCTATCTGTGCATCTGTGTACATAGAAGCCTCAAGAAGGGAACAAACAATACTACATCTTAATATAAGGTTTATAATTAGCCTAGTTATATATGTATCTCTGGGTATTTTCAAAATTTTTTTTCTTAGTACCATATACTCCTCATTCTCCTTTTCATCTGAATTTAAAATACGTTTCTGTCTTGCACAGGGTATATTAAACACTAGTGCATTGTGTAAACTGAGGTGTGTGAAAATGTCATGATAACCAACATAACAATTTTTACTTGGCAAACTCTCAATTGTCACACTTTTTTCTTTAATGTAGGGTGCCTCTTCCTTGTATCTCTTAAAAATGCAATCTTCACATGTCTTGCTATTTGATAAGACGTTACACCATTAACAACAAACTAGCAATTATTATTTTCTTGACGGTTCATACTTGGGGGGGTGTAGTTTTTCTGCCTAAAATGGCTGAATATAGTGAAGCGTCCAATGAAATAACACCAACACACATTTTATAAAAGATTCTTTTGTAAAAATATTATGTTTTAAAGATACTTTGTGTAAAAGAGTCTGAGTATTTCCATCTCTGAATTCTTCTAGCTCTGGAATGATAGATGGAAAAGAGAAACACTTAGTGAGAAGATCTTAATTCTTTTCCTCTTTAGGGTTGACAAGTCATGTCAGAGATGTACCGTATGTAGTCTTAAGCTAACAATTTTGATTTATTCAATGGGAATTAAGTGCCTACTTATCTTTGAGAGTATTAGGTTAATATCTTTGAATGTTGGTTGTTATTTTGTAAAGTGATGACAGTGAATACCCTCCCTCCCTCCCTCTTCAGATTATAAATTCTTGATGAAGGCTGTTACCATCTGCTAGGGCAAAACCTGACTGGACATCATTACAGGCTTCTGTGCATTGTCATATTGCAAATAACAGTAACGATTTTACCTTAATAAAGTTATTGGGGTTTTTTTTCTGTTTAGCATGCACTATTACACCTTTATTCTTTAGAAAAGAAAATAGGCAGACTTTTTTTTAGTCTACTGCAAAAAAGAAATTAAATCAGTGTTAGGCACTCTTTTCCTCTTTTCATTTCTTGCCAGATCAAAAATTATCTTTCTAAAAACCGTTTTCAAAATATTTCTCATTTTTATTCCTATCCATTTTGACACCTAGTGACTGTCAGTTTTATGTTCCAGAAATAATTTATTTCTTTTATCTTTTCTTTTTTAGTGTTGTGTCCTTGTGAAGAAATAAAATATCTTGCATAATTAAAAGCTTTATGCAATATGAACTAGAATTGATTAGCTAACAACAAAGCTCTGGGTTGGGTTACTGCAGCTGCTATAATTGTTAAAGGCAAAATTATAAAAAAGGGAAGAAAACAGAACACCATAATCAGTCTTATAGCTACCAGAATAGTAAAAGAGTTTAATTGCCTTGGTTGGCTGCATCACTAATGAGTACAGTTTCATTAGAAGTTCCATGGGCTGTTTAATTATAACTGGAAATTTGCATCTCTATTTCTCCCAAAAGACTGCATTTCTTTGGTGCACCTCCCTGATGAAAACCATATGGCAGACCCAAGGCTGCTTTAGTTGGAAAACCTCAGGAGGTCAGAGCCCAAATACCATCTCTGCTACTCTGATCTGGTGAACATTTCGTACTGAGTATGGTAAAACAAATTCTCTGCACAGTTTGATGGGCAGGAGTTTTTACTGCACAGTTTGCAATAAGAGTTCCAGGTTTGGAAAACAATTTTGGTTAAGGGGGGACTTAATGTCTACCTTAAACGTTGGGGTTTTTTTCTTGCTTTGTACTTATCCGCTTCAAAATGTCAGGATTCGGCAGGTCTGCATACTTAAAATAATTCTTAGCCTTTGTCTTCCAACTCTTTTTGGATAAAGGGAAAAACAGATTTAGAAATGGTATAGCTTATCAAACTGGATAGATATATATCCCCAAAATAAAACTGAAAATAAAAGTGAATACATTAGAAAGGAGACCTGAGCATACAGGGAATAGGAGAGCAGAATCATCCAATCATTCAGAAACCAGTTTATCATTAGACAGAGCTAAGGAGACTAATTAAAACATGAATCCTTTTTGATTCTTTCTTAAAATATTTATTTCCTCCCCCACCCCTCCAGGTAAGGTCATTCTTACTTTTTTTTCTTCCCTGTGACTGAGAGGACTTATAAAATGGGTGGAGGACTTTTTTCAAATGAAAATTTTAGCTACAGGGTGCCTGGCATAGCTGCATTTACCAGAAAAACAGTGATATGAGCAAGATTTCAACAATCTGTTTGTCACAAAACCTCTAAGCAAATAAAGTTTGTCTTGCCATTACTCCAGTTGCTTTTTGCCCCCTAGCTGCCTGCCATCATCAGCAAGTATCTAAATCTGCTCTGAGTAGCAGCTTGCAAAACTGAGGAACTTAAAGAGACTATGATATTGGGCATTATCAGGAATTTTAGCAGAGAGGTTTATGAGAACCTTAAAACTGCCTGTGTGCATCCGCCATATGCAGCGGTCTTCTGCTATTTGTTACAGCCTTCTCCCCACCCTGGCAAAACCCATGTACTGTTGAAAGACTGAAGAGCTTGAGGTCCCATAGAATCTAGGGGAATGGTGACCTTCTGTGAGCATCAATTCTCCTCATGTCCAGCTGCTTCCATGGAGATATCAAAGCGTTGTTTGCAGGACTTTTCTATGTTGCTGGTGACCAAAACTCTTGCAGGAGCTAGTAAGGATGCTTTCAAGGAGGTAGGGATTGGTGCAAGAGGTGCTGTCTAGCAGCAGGTCCAGGCTGGTGAAGAGTGAGATTGCGGATCGATGAGATGGTTAGGACATGGATATACCAAGAGTCTGGCATTTTTGCAATATGTCTATTGCCATTAAAAACTCAAATTCTCCTGTGGTCCACAGCCTGCTCCTCCCTGTGCAGCCCAGGGTGTGAGTCAAGTCTCGGATGCTGGTGATGACCATAGCTATTAGGTGATCGCAGACTGCGCTTCCCTCTGTGTTGCAATACAGACGTCTTTGGTTCCATTACATTTTACTCAACAGCTAGCTGTAACCCCCAAGGGCTGCTTCACTCATCTGTGTGTTAAGATCCAGATTCGCCAACCTTTGAAGTTGATAGATCATTTTCTTTTATGTTACATTAAAAGGGCTGTAAGGAACACCCAGTGATAATTTATTGAAAAGACAATTAACAATGAGGTTAATGACAGTGATACATCTGAGCTGTGATTCAACCTAGTAAAATAATTAGTACTTTCAGAAATACACAGTCTTTTATTTCTTTTTTTTACACAAAAGAATTAAATACATAACTGTTTTATTGCAGTCTTGGGGGTTCATAGTTTTCCTTTAGTCTTTATCATGAAGGTTAAGGTTTTGCCATTTTAAAGTTTTATATATGAATTCCCCACTCACAAACCCCACAATCGCACCAGCGGTGCTCTCATTTCTATGCTTTGTGAGGAACACAGCTACAGCAGTGCTTCAGATTGGTTCCAGGAGGCTATTTGTATTTCTTCTTGTTCCATGTATCATAAGCATCACAACAGAAGGCATAACTGTGTTAAACCTGCTTTTAACAGCTATTTCAACATCATCTTAACACTGTACTCCTCAGGTCAATTGTTGCCAAAACAGGAAAAATCTGTCGCTGCTTTGGTGGTTAAGAGGCAACACAGGCAAAGAGTGTTCAGTGGAATTAGTGTTCATAAGCAGTTTGTGGTGGGTTGACCCTGGCTGGATGCCAGGTGCCCACCAGAGCCACTCTATCACTCCCCCTCCTCAACTGGACAGGGGAGAGAAAATATAACGAAAGGCTCATGGGTCAAGATAAGGACAGGGAAAGATCCCTCGGCAGTTACCATCATGGGCAAAACAGACTCAACTTGGGGAAATTAAT
This sequence comes from Fregata magnificens, assembly GCA_013389945.1. Lineage (NCBI taxonomy): Eukaryota > Metazoa > Chordata > Aves > Suliformes > Fregatidae > Fregata > Fregata magnificens. The sequence continues at coordinate 120,091 of WAAD01013800.1, forward strand.
TTATTACGAATCAAATCAGAATAGGGTAATGAGAAAATAAAACCGAAATCTTGAAACACCTTCCCCCCTATCCATCCCTTCTTCCTGGGCTTAACCTCACTCCCGATTATTCTCTACCTCCTCCTCCCGAGTGGTGCGGGGGTACGGGGAGTGGGGGTTGCAGTCAGTTCATCACACGTTGTTCCTGCCGCTCCTTCCTCCCCAGGGGGAGGACTCCTCACACTCTTCCCCTGCTCCAGCGTCGGGTCCCTCCCACGGAAGACAGTTCTCCATGAAATTCTCCAACCTGAGTCCTTCCCACGGACTGCAGTTCTTCACAAACTGCTCCAGCATGGGTCCTTTCCATGGGGTGCAGTCCTTCAGGAACAGACTGCTCCTGTGTGGGTCCCCACCATGGGGTCACAAGTCCTGCCAGCAAACCTGCTCCAGCATGGGCTCCTCTCTCCATGGGTCCACAAGGACCTGCCAGGAGCCTGCTCCAGCATGGGCTTCCCATGGGGTCATAGCCTCCTTCAGGCATCCACCTGCTCTGGTGTGGGGTCCTCCACTGGCTGCAGGTGGATATCTGCTCCTCCCTGGGCTGCAGGGGGACAGCCTGCCTCACCATGGTCTTCACCATGGGCTGCAGGGGAATCTCTGCTCCGGCACCTGGAGCACCTCCGCCCCCTCCTTCTTCACTGACCTTGCTGTCTGCAGAGTTGTTCCTCTCGTATTCTCACTCCTGTCTCCAGCTGGAATTGCACATTCCCCCCCCGCCCTTATCTTAAATATGTTATCCCAGAGGTGCTACCACTGTTGCTGATTGGCTTGGCCTTGGCCAGCGGCGGGTCCGTCTTGGAGCTGGCTGGCATTGGCTCTATCAGACATGGGGGAAGCTTCTAGCAGCTTCTCACAGAAGCCGTCCCTGTAGCCCCCCCGCTACCAAAACCTTGCCACGCAAACCCAATACACAGGTTTTTTTCTGTCACTCCAGGACATATTTGTAGCCGTAACTGAGGATGTTCTTTGTAACCATTCTTGTTGTCACTGGGTATCTCTTATACCCTTTCTTTGAAATTAAAACTGCACGCCTAGGTTCTAAGAGTATTTTGGTGAATTCATCTTTGCTTAGTGAGATGTTTAAATTGTATTTGAGAAACAATACAACTAGTGTCCAATTTGTGGTATGAATGTGGTTTGAGCTCTCTTTTGGTGCAGGGAAACATCTAGAAGCAACGGCGGCTGGCATTCAGTAATAAGTTCTATGACATATGAAGATATTATCCATATCTCACACTAAAAAATTGCATTAAGTTAATTTTCCAAGCAAAAATGCACTTATGTATATAACGCTTCTGTATGATAAATGTGTTAAATTCATCAAAGAATGAATTTTCATTGAAGGAATGTTACATTTTCACTGTGTTTGAGTGTAACTTTGAGTTGTTTTGACATTGATGGTGACGTTTAATAGATAAGAGGTGTATCACTTGTGACAGTTTCATTGTAACTGAACTTCTGAAGAATGCATTTCTCCTTCCTTACACACATTCAACCTCCTAAGCCATATGGTCTGTGTTTCTCAAGATGTTTTGCATTAGATCACCCAACTAACTGCATCAAAACATGAGTTATCTCAGACACAAAAGACAGGCTAGAAATTGAAGTGCAAGGCTATATTTTTTTTTTTTCCTCCTTAGAAGTCTTGTCCCCTGATTACACCGTGCAATAGAGTACCTGTCCCTCAGGTCATATGGTAGATGCAAGTAATAAGCTAATATTCCAGTAGTAATTTATTGCATTGGAAACTATCTGCCTATTAACTGTGAAGTATTTCTTTTCTGTTATCTTCTGTAGACACAGGATTCTGATCCTTCTGTAGTGTTGGATTGATAGTAAACTTTAAAAACATAGTGATGCTTTTTCTTGTTGCTGACATTGAGGTGAGTTGCAGTGTCCAAAAGTGACTTTTTTTTCTTCTTTAGGGCCCCAGCCTGGATACAATACATTTTCTGGTACTTCTGAGGTTTTTATTTCAGTGCAGAAAGGGCTGACGTGTTCTCTTTAGGATGTGAGTCACTTTCGGTGTAAAAATTCCAAAGTAGGGAAACTATCACCTCTGTATTTAGACAGCTTGATATTTTGTTTTTAAGACATCTGATAATTCTGCTCTTAAACAGATTCTTTTTGAAGTTTTTCCCTTCCTGCTCAGGAATGCTAATACTTCACTTTATTGTCTTGCAGATTGAAATGGTAGTATGTTATCTGTGGATTCTTTATTTTCAACCCACAAAATCTATGAATTTGCTCTATCTAGCAGAAGCCTTAGAGCACCAGCTTTGTGTTCTGGAACTGTCCATTTCCCCATCTTTCCTGTGTATGTCTGTGCAGTATTTTCCTCACAAACATTTCATCTTGTGAGGCTATACTTCCAGTTTGTAGAAATGCCATGATTCTGTTGCAAAATTTGACATTCTTTGTGGCTGTCTCCAAAACCAATAATTTCTAACGCATGCTGCAAGGCCAAATTGTTGGATTACTTCATTTTGCATGTCCCATATTCCTTGCTCCTTTACTGAATATTCTGCTGATATTTTAAAACCAAATGGTCAAGAAGAGTTTCACCTTCCTTTTCCATTCAAAAAGGCAGAAGCACTCTGCTAATATACTTGGTACAAGGGCCATTTTCTCACTACCTAATTGTCAGAATTCACATACTCTTTCAGTCTTTCAATGTAGGTGAGCTGAACTTTCAAACTAAGTAAGTTTCCCCCAAGTGGCCAGGCACTGTGAACCCTCTCTGTCTCTGTATGAGCAGGCTGCTTAGTCTTTGGTTTGACCTTCCTTAGCCTAAACAGCCTCCCTGTACTCTCTCTGTTGTGCTGGAGCCCAGCTACCTGTGCAAGCAACTTGTTTCCTCTCTCTCTGCATACACGGGGAAAAAGAGAAACCCCACAAGCATGGCTGGTATTCAAACAAGCAACCCTGTTAACTCTGTAAAGAGGTCCCAGATTCTCATGTCTACTGCTGCCTTGGCACCTTTGGATCACCTCTGCAGCAGAGGAAAGGAGGCTGGCTAGCATACGTAGGACTACAAGGAAGTTTACTATATAAACCTCCCAAATTTCTGCAGTAAGCACAGCGGGGCAAGCATTATCTCTTCCTGTTGTTCCCATTTCTTCTGTTTTGCATCCACTGGGTGCAATCCCGACAGAATGCTTATCCAACATGTCCCTTCCAAAGCCTTTTGCGTTTCCCCCTCCACTTTATTTGGCCGTAACCAAAGCAGTCCTGTTCTCAGGGTAATGCCATGATTGGGACTACTCCTGGCTTAAAATGATGTTAATACAGACACCAGCAATCTTCCTGTGTGAACCAAAGCTTCCAAGTGTCTCTTTCAGAAGTTCTACCTTGTACCGTTTGAAAGGACTATGTGATTGCATTTTCACGTCATAAGATTTCTCATTATATCTTCTTTAGCACCTTGATATACTTACTAAGATACATTTTCTTTAAGCAACCTGCTGGAAGGTGTGTTCAATTAACCAGCAGGAAATTATTTCATTAAAGAAGCCAGTGCTTTCTGGAGTGAAGGGAGTGTGGGGCTGAAGTGACTCCTCCTTAATATTCAAATGTATTCATCTTTTTTTTTTTTTCCAGCATACATGTCATGCACAGGCTGTTCATTTGAAGTGCTGTATATGATACCTGTCATGCTTGCTTACTTAACCTCAAGACAGAAAGAAATGACAAAAACTGTGCTGTTGAGTAAGAATAATCCCAGTTGCATAATTTCTCTTCTAATGTCTATTTTATGACGGTGTGAAGGGTTTGGAGGGTTTTTTTTTCATTTCACTTTTAGTCCAGAAGATTCCCAGCCTGTTATCAAACAATTATATCATGTAGCTATTATGTTATAAAGTTTAATCTGACTTGATTGACAGTTGTACAATCATAGCAGGGAGTGATAAGACATATCCTTTGTTTGGGATAAGATGTTTATTTTTTTCTCAAAAAATGTGTTGTTAAAGATTTTTGTAAACATTTGGGTGTTTTGTTGTTGTTGCTGGTGGGGGTTTTTTTCCGTAGGAATTCTGTGTCACAAAAGCAGTAACACAGTACAGGCATTGTGGGACATGCTGTCCTTGATAGCGGTGGTTATGTCTGAACTGCAGGACAGGTAGGTCTGCCCTGGAGTGCTGTACTCTCTCTGTTCAGACTGAAACCCTACTGGAAATGACCGTGGACTGCTGCCCAGCCTGAGTTTTTTTTCCAAGGAGACCTTAGTGTGGTGTCAGTGCCTGCTTGTGAGTATGGAGAGAAAGAGAGGAAAAAAAGAAGTCTTGTGCTGTAGAGCTTTCACTGTTATAGAAAGGATTTGGTCATGGAATACACCCAGGCTGTTCCAGAGCCTGGTAAAATAGACATAACCACTGAGACTCAAATGTGTACTTGAGTTTATGATTTTGATCTCTTTGCAGGGTCAGAATCAAGGTGAGATAGCCCTTAGACTGCTTGTAGTGGAAAGGAAAGATCCAGATTGCAGGCAAAGATAGCAAAAGGTAACAAACTACCCAAGGATCATGCTGCCTATGGGGTTGCATAGGAACCTGGGAGAAAACAGTGAATGTGCTTCTCTGACAGCCATAGAACACGGTACCCTCAGGTGGTATAAACTGGTTTCTCATCAAAAAAGCTTCTGAGGATGAGTCAAGCACTGTTTGACAGGAAGATTACTTTTTAAAGGCCGTTCTGTGCAGAAGCAGATGGCTCACTGCACTCCTAAAGTTTGCCTCGTGCAAGTGAGAAGGCCTAAATATGTCCTAAACTGCTGCTACTATTAAGTTTCACAGATAATCCTTCCTACCTCTTGCAAACACTTCTGCCAAAGTTAGATTAACATCTTTCCTTCAGCGTAGATGAGGGCACTACTGAACTGTACTGAGAAGCAGAGCATTTTACATAACACGCAGAACACAGCAATTTTGTGTTTGTTTTCCTATCAAAATGGCTCTGTATGACAATGTGTAAAGTACGTACAGATGGCAAGAACAGTTATGTTATCAAGTTTGTTTCCTCTGCAGATGCTTACAGAAAAATAATTCTAGCTCCCCATCTAAAAGTATAAATAAACGATGAAACAAAATAGCTTTTCCCTCCACCAGCAGAATAGACACTTCAAAGTTTTTTCCCAGAGTACGGTTATACATGATTAAATAGGACAAGGAGTCTTCTGAAGATCACTGTATTTCTCAGTCATAGGCCTTTCAAATGACATCAGCCATTTAGCTCCTACTTTTTTTACACTATTAGGTGTCCTGTTACATTCATTGTTAGAAAGTTATTCGCATAGCCTGTAATCTGTTGGAGATACACAAAATAAGATGATTAATGAAGGGAAGCTTCATTTCACTGCACATCTGTATCTAACCATGGGTCCTTAGGACATTTGGCCTTGCCAGAACCAGCTAGGGAACCTTGTTTGTTTGCAGTTTTCCAGGAAGTGTTTTGGGATTTGCACAGCTGAGAATGCTCAGTTTGTACTGAAAGAAACTGAAAAGCCCAGATGCAAGAATCCTTCCAAATGAGTTCAAAAAAACCCCCTAACCCCTTCCCATCAAATGCAAGAGGTTCAACTGTGATCCAAGTTTTCTTTCTAATAAAAACTTTGTTTATTTTTACACCCCTTTAAATAGATATGTTAAAGAAAGTTCACTTTCATGATGATGTAAGTACAACCATATTAGAGAGTTTTCAAAAAAAGAAAAGATACGAGTCTAGAACAGAGTTAAAACTATGAAACATTCTTATTACAGAAAGAAAAAGAACAGAAAAAGTAAAAATAAAAATGTAAGGGGCATCTATGAATTCTTTATTCTGAATCTTTTTTCTTCTTGAAAAGAAAGTATTATTCTTGCATTTTTGAATGTTTCAGGAGTCAGTACTGTTGCGTAGGTTTTGTTCTGATAGAATTGCTTTTTATTAGTGTTTTCACATTCATGGTGTCACAGCTGGAAAATAATTTGTGCAAAAAATGAAAGTACAGAATAACAAAATAAAGCAGTACAAAATATCTACAAGAAAACAAAGCCTTTTTTCCATTTTTGTGGTGTTGCAATAAATAATGCATAAACAAAATTTCTCAATTCCTTCATCTGTAGCACCCTCATTGCTTTTACCTCCCTCAACATATAAAATGTTCATTTTCTCTATATTCAGGATGATACTTATCAGTTTTTTTGTGTGAAAATGAATCATTTCTTTTAAATTCTGTTCATACAGACAAGCACTGAAAAATTAATGGTTAATTTTTCTTTCTTGTGAGATATTGAACAGGAGAGATGAAAATGTTCATCTTCTGTGGTGAGACTCAGGTGGGATTCAGTAAATACCTGCAGTCTTTTTTTTTTTTTTTTCCCAAGTAATTCATAGAAGAAAAATATTTCATTTACTTAAAACATGATGAAAGTGAAATCTCTTTGCCTGATACAGATATTTTAAAAATATCAAATTACTATGAACGAATCAGAAAATGGTTTCTTAACAAATAATATCGATACAATTTTAAAAATAGTTCAGTTAATCCAGGAGCTTCCATTGAGTTCCTCACTGAAATACTGCCGGCACCACTTCAGCACATTTTATTTTTGACATTTGTCTGTCTTTGACTTTTTATTCCAGTTTAAATGCTTGAGATAAGATCCTTCCAGTCAGCTGATGCAATAAAAAATAAAGATGTGGGATGTTGTCACCTTGTCAAGCCCTGTAGCCATCTCTCAGAGGTCAGTCATTCCTTTCTGCCTTCTGGTGGAAAATTCTCTCTCCAGATGTTGGCTGCCAGTGGAGGGATCAGGAGGTCTCTGAGGTGTGAGGGAAGGTATGCGACACACGTGTGCACTGCTGTCCAGGCAACAGATGAAGAATACAGATAACTTTGTGCAGGAGAGGAGTCAGAGATCACTTAGACAGATCTGATCTAGTAGTTAGTTTATTGAGTTCTAATCAGTAAATTTAGGTATGTAAAACACTTAATAAGAACAGGTGGATTGGTGGTCAATACTATTTACTACACTTAAAGTTAGTATGGGATACAAAGATTATTGCTTAAGCTTACTATAAGTATCTTAAACGTTACATGCATGCAAAAAATGTCACATACCAACCCATCGATGTCTGGCTTCGGGTAAAGGATCTCTCAGCCTTGAGGGGTAACCTTGAGAGGCATCCCTCCTCAAGGGGAGGTCACCGCCGCACAGCCAGCTGCTGCAGAGGGAGAGCTCAAGAAACCCTGATGGCTGCAGATATTTGTAGCATAAAGTGGTTGATTTGTAGTCAGATTTTCTGCTGTGTTAATGCAGTTTCAGCTGCTTATCAGCCCAGTCTCCAGCCAAACCACTTTTTTGGGGTTTGGTGCTGCACTCTCACTGATAGCCTCACACAATAGGATTAACTTTGGTTAGGCCTACTTGCTGAGCATCTGCCTGGACCAAAGTTCAGTTAGTTCAAACAGGAGGAGTGCATCCATCACACAGGGAAACTTCCTTGACAAAGAATTTCTTTTTAGCAAATTTTATACTAGATTTCATGATTGCCAAGTGGGCTGTGTGGTGGTGCACCCTGCACTGTTGGCCAGTGTAGCCTCTTGGCAGAGAGAACCCTGCAGGGAACCTTCTTGCTGTTAGCAGTGGACTTGGATCCTTTAGACCAGAAGGGGATTTAGGAGCATTCAGTATGATATAGCATGTGGTGTTCAAATGCACATATAAAGAGTATTATAGATACCTGTCTGTGCCACAGACAATGTCTGAGAGTAATGCAAAAAGCAGGATCAGCGGTAATGTCGGTTGATTCGGACACCCCTTAGCGCTCAACAGTAACATTAAATACATTTTTTTTTTCTTCCAGAACTTTTAACTACTGCAAAATTTAAATTCTGATTTTGCACTTGTTCTGATAGTTACACATACCTGAAAGAGGTTTAAGTAGTGTAAATCAAGTGAATCTCGTTGGAAAAAATCTGTGCCTAAAATATTAATCCTACAGGGTGAAAACTGGAAGAGAGAATCCAAGATGACTGGTACAAAGCAGAGCTTTCTTTTTCTCATGTACAGGTACATTTCAGAAGCAGGAGTTCCAATAATAGTTAAAACCACCAGTGGCAATAATTTGAAAAGCTGTTCATGGTAATGCATTTCTTGGCAATTACACATCATGCCCTATACATCAGTAAGGTTGTATTAGTTCAATCTCCTAGAGGGAGAAAATCACTGATCAAACAGCCGTCAGGGACTATAAATAAGGAATACCAGTGTTCAGTCTTTACTATGAATGATATAAAGTTTTTTAAGTTTGGGACAAAGCGAAATTGTAAGACTGCCTCCAGGGATGGTGTTTTCTTTTATAACAAGTAGCTCACAGGAAAGAGGTACTAAATTTAGTTGAACAAGGGCCATTTCCCCAGCATACACAAATATGCACACAAACCTAGTATCACTCCACTGCAGTAGGGACCAGCGTGTATATTCGATCATTTTTCATGGAAGTGTAAACCGACCACCTCCTCCTAAGGACTGTTTTAAATACCACTTTTGATCTAGTGAGTAACCCTGCACTCTATAACACCTGAGTGGGATTTTTGCAATTGCTTTGAATTTAGCTAATTTGTTTTTCATAGAATCATAGAATGGTTTGCCTTGGAAGGAACTATTTAAAGGTTTGGATTCAAGTGCTGAACGATTTATGAGGTGAAACTCCTAGATTTGTCCCATCCCAGGCTACTTTTTCTCCCTATGTGAAAAGCTACATGGCTTTTTATAGAGACCATAAAAATATTTTGTCCAGTTTGTCTTGAGATGTTTGTTTTTCTAGCATCACTACTGATATCTTCTACTTTGTATGACCCATATTTTCGTGTCCTATCGTATGGAAAGATGAGGTTGACTTATTTTGATATTTGTAACCAGTCAAATTGTTCTTAGCCCTAATTACAGAAACTTGATTATACTTTAAGAGGTTTTAAGTGGACAAATCCTGTATTCTGTGTTTTTGATGGAATTTCTCCATCTCGTAGGCATTTAAGATTAAATCCCACACTACTGATACAACTAGAGACCTCCTAAAGCCCCTTCCAGCCTGTGTTAATCTGTGATTTCTAAGTCCTACCTGTATAAACAAACCTCCATAATTTTACTGGTGTCATTGAAATTGCCCTAAGCAAAAAAAACCCCCAAACCAACCAAAGAAACACCCCCAAAAACCCCCACATGAAAAAACCCACCCTGAAGTGTTTAATGGGCATTTCATTTAATGTGGATTTTGAGTTTGACGTTTAAAAGAAAAGGGTGAAAGAAATGTAGTTACTGATTTTTAAAAAACCAACAAATCAAGATGATAATATTTTTCTAGATTCTTCACTTGCTTGTCAGGTTAGACTCCTGGGTTTTATAAAGAACACACGCTCTAACAGGACTTTGTTCCACTGTTTTCTGTAACTGATGCTAAAGGATAAAGAATTGCAGACGTATTTTTCAGAGGTATTCCTGTGCTTTTCCATTGTGATTTATTGGTGTTTAGACTTTTGATATAAACTAGTATTCAAGCACCATTTTTGCCTAGCTTTAGTAAAGACGAAGGTAATGTAACAGCAGAGTAATTCTGACAAATAACGTTTAAAATGCAGTTTAATAAACAGCAAAATAATTGAATTTGCTATGTGAGCTGTATAGTGTGGAGGAAAATATAAATTCATCCAAGGTTAAGTAAAAAATTCTACTATAATGCAAAAGACTTATTTCTTGCTAAAATTAGAAAATTAATCTTAACAAGGAATCAAAAATTCCAAAGGATCCATAGATGTAAATGGGTGAAGTAAGTTAATATAAAGTAGAAACGGTTGAAGAACTGCTTGTTATACAAACTTGTGATAATGTGCATGAAATCAATGTTATATGCACTGTAACACAATTCTCTTCTAACAGGATAAACAGACTCCTAAAATAATCTTGTTCAATCAGTTGGTCAAAGTGGTTCTATTTCCCTTAGAAAAACAAACAAACAGTTTGGTATATGTTCAGAAATGGAACAGCTAAAAAAAAATGAAAAGAACTCTATACCTATGGATATATCCTCCCTAAAGAAGGTTTTATTTAAATTATTAGCAAAATGATCTACTTGCTAGTTTGTATTTTCTTCTTCAACAGAGTACTCTGAAACACTCTGTGCCTCTGTGGACTATTCTGCTATAATTCAACATATCACTGCCTCTTGCTTGTTTCCCTAGAATGAGATAGGTTTTGCACATTTGTTTCAGAGCACAGGCAGTCAGTGCAGCTGCAACGGGCTCAGAGCTGGCTGGATAACAGCTCTTCAGCAATCTTGGTTGGGGCTGCCTCTAGGAGTGGTGCACATGGGCAATTTTGGCCTGGCCTTGTTTTGATGGCTGGTGTAGGGAGTCCCTAGTTATGGTACGACCTACGATATTGAGATTTGCTTTTCCAACAGAAAGTTGACATGTCTGTGTAGGTATATGAGGAGAGGGTGCCAGGTGTCTAGGGCAGTAAGAGTCTCCAAAAGAATTTGATGTGGCATCATTTGAGAGGTTAAGGACCTTCTGACATAAGTGATACTTTCTCTTTGCAATTCTAGCTGTGCAGTTTGATAAATAGATGGAAATAAAGAACTTGAAGTGCATTAGTCAGCTTGGGACTTGGAAACAACCACTCATAAAAAAGGGAGAAGGAGGCTTAGGATATTTACTAGAATGGCTGAGCCTATCTTAGGGTAACGGTTTTTAGCGTATTTTAGTTGTTACTGCTAATTGCTTGGCAATGTCTTGGTGTCATGTGGTGAGTATTGCACTGTATTTAATCCTTTCCTTGCTTCGTTTTTCTCTTCAAAAATTATCTTTCTTTAAAAATAGGGTAATCTGTAAATTGCTACTGAGCTGGGCAGGAGGTATAGTCAGGTGGTGAAGATATTTTTTATGCATTAGCTCTGTAATGGTGTGACATTTTGGTATGACACATATTTAACTTAAAGTTATGTTCAATATAAATTAAATAGCTCGTGTAAGACTAAATAAAATACGATAGAAGAAAAGTTATTTTTTTCTGAAAGAAAAGCGGAAATTAAAACTTCCTGTCTAAATTATGACTATTTGAATTGATGAATCCTTTAAAATTTTCCCCTATTCACTGTTATATCTTTTCAGCCAGGGGACATGCAGAGAATACTGCAAAGCCATAATAATTATTTGAGATTAAACACCACCACCAGAGAACTGAAACAAAGGCTGACTTACCAGATCGAACCCAACAACCTTTATTGTAGAAAACAATGTAGTCCTCTGTCTTTGTCTTACAGCTCACTTTTCTTGCAAGCAGATTAGACAACTCCTTCTCACTGCTTTTGAATTCTAATCACACCCTTTTTCCATTTCTCATTTTTCACGTGCTCTTTCTGAGAAAACTGACTATAAATGATCTGACTTACCCCAGCCCTTGTCTTTTCCTCCCTTCCAGCCTCACAACTCTGCCTTTTTATCTCTTGGCACTGGAAGTAGAAGTTTCTTGCATGCGCTGTCTGATCTTATCTTCACCCATACACCAGTGACCTTCACTTAATTCATCTCCAGCTCTCTCTTGTGCCCCTGACCCTCCCTTATCATTCTTCTGAGGCACTCTGCTTTTTTTTGCCACCCACAGAGCAATGAGGATGCTGTGCAGTAAAACCTTGTGGCCCATGTGAGCACCCAAAATTCACCTTCTCTTATCACTAAGCTCATCCAGCGTGCCAAACCATTGTTGTTTAGAGATAACTAAGTCAGGTCCTGCCTCTTGTTTTCACCAAAATCTCTAAAGAGAAGGACTAGATACAAAGCTTCATTCATGCAGATTTGACTGGTTTTCTGACTGCTTTTCTGCTTTTACATATCATCTCCGGTAGATTCGTCTCAAAGCATAAGGTCAGCTACTGTCCCTACCTGAGTTGTTGGCAGACCCACTCTTTTACGTGTCTGTCTCCATCTGTCCAAATGCAATCAATCAGTTTGCATTCAGTATAACCAATCGGAGTTCTTATTCTTCACCCTCGGGTTTTCATTTTCATGATTTTCTCTTTCAGTTGTTAAGAAGACACTGCCTTCTGTTGGCCATTTAGGCCATGTTATGAATATCATCCTTCATCTTCTCTGGCTTGCACTATCCAGGCCCTACACACATGGCATCTCCAACACTGTATCTTTCCTTTCCAAGTCTTATAACTGAAATCTATCTACTGCATCCGTCCCTTGGATGTGACAAACACCAAATGCTCTGCTTGTATTCACTTTCAGTGCCACTTTCAGCTACAGACATCTTTCTCCTGGCTTGTTCCAGCCAGTCCCTATTAGCCCCTCTCTGTGGAAATATTTCCTCCCAAACAAGCTGCTTCTCCACAGTGTAGCCACATGCACTCTTAGTTGCTTTTGAAATATCAAGCCTTATTTCCAGTTAGCTCGGGGTATTAGCCTTCATTCCTTGTTAAAACTCTCAAATACGCATGTTTTTCCTCTCACCATGTTTCCTCAGACTCTTGGAATATTAACGTGCCAAAATACCTCATTAACTCCTTTCAGATACTACTGTAAACCTACATGTTTTTACTGTCCTGATTAAAATAATTTTGACAGTGTTAAATGCAGAAGTACGCTAAGGTTGCTTCTTGTCAGTAACCAGTTTTTGCCTTTCCCTTTTTTATTTGGTTTCTCTCACACTTGGATTGAAAGTTGTTTAGGACCAGTCCTCCTTTTTTTATGAACCGGCCCATAGCAGAAGTTGTTTCCTTTGTGCTTTTGCACTTGGAAAGCACACACTTTGTAGGAGAATTTTTTTCAATCATCTCGCAAGATCACCATCTTCCCCTCCCTGCTCCTTCCACCTTCCCCTCCCTGCTCCTTCCTTGTACGCAAGAGCTTAACTTTCACATGTGCATTTCTCATTAAGGCCTGACTGTTCCCAAGAGAAGTTCAGAATCTCTCTATTTCTGCTAGATTAGAAATCTAGACAGATGCAATTAGAAAGCAGATGATAATAAACTGTTTGATGTCAAAGCCTTTGAAATTGTTTTAATTCCAGCCGTCCTTAAATTCAGTTTCTTATTCCTTTTTTTCTAAAGTGCATTTTCTTGAAATAGGGATATTTTCTTGTCACTGTAAGGCAGACACCCAGAAGTTGAGCATAATGTGTTTATCTTTCTCTGAGTTTAACCAAGCTGTCGGTTTTAAAAAATCAAATTTGAAGTCTGTAATTTCTCGGAGGTCTTTAATTTTGTTTTTAACAGAGTCTGCTCAATTTATAATTTCCATTATTATTTCCCTCTGGCAATGCCTCCACAGACCTACAAAATCAGAAAATTAGAGATGAGTTGAATATGGAAGATCTCCAGGGTCTTTGGAAAAACAAGTATAACTCTCTCCAACAGCTCCAAACAAGCAGTAACATGTTGTTTAGGTATGCTTAGGTATAGCTTCAAAATATTTGTGTGTGAAAGAAAACAGCCAAAAAAGAAATACAAGCAGTTTGGATTAATCATAGTTCAGTTTTTATGTCTGTGTGCTGTAAAATCAAATGTGCCAATTTTCTGCCATGTCTTAACTCTCACTTCTGGTTTGTTGTAAGAAGCTAGTACTGCATATGATATCTCAGAAAGAAATTTATGGGGAAGCTCTGAATAACTGCCTTGTTCTAGCTCATCTGAAGTGAATTTTTCTTTCCTCACGAGGGGAAAAAAGTGATGCCTGACCTTCAGTAGGTAGGATTTGTAACCTTAGAATTGTGAAGAGTTCATTTCAGCGCAAAGTTATATTGAAAGACAGCCTATGTATGAAGTTTCAGGATGGTTTTTACCACAGTTGTTTAAGAGTCTACAATATCTGTGCTTCAATGTTAAGAGGGCAAGAGAACAGCCTAGTGAAATGATAACAAGAAATCCATTATTGCCTAGATCTAAAACTTGCACCTTCAGAAAGCACATTCAGTTGCTTGTTGGTTTTGAAACCCTCAATTCTGATGCTTCACCAAAAAGATGTTAGGTACAGCCAGGACGGCGTACATCCTAACTGAGCTGAACACATAGGTACCTAAGGCCTATTGCACGAGAGTTTGGGCCCCATGTCTCCATCCTTATGGGTGTGCACTTTCAGCTATTGGATAAAAGAGGGAGAATAATAATGTCTATATATCAGGCTTGCTTAAATATGGTTCCAGACTGCAGAAGGATGCTGTATTTTTGTGCCTTGAGCTTGTGCCAGAAATCAATGAAAGCATCAGAATTTCCTCATAACACTGTGGTAATTTCCCATTCAGAAGAGCTGCCCACTCAACACATTGGTTTGTTGGAAATCTTGTTTTTTACTGTTTATAACTCAGCTAACACTGCTATTATGCAATGTTCCCCCAGATATCAACTGGCTTTTCTCTCAGGTAGCACAACTGGTAAATTTAGTCCCATAGCTTACAGCTTATGTTTAGCTTAGAAGATTACTGATTCTTTCAGAAAAGTTTTTGTGCCTAAAAGGCGTTTTTTCCCGTGCATGATGTCTATTAGCCTAATGAAGATATAATCTCTGCCCCAAAACTTTGCCTTATTAAAGCATATATACTTAGACTATAATGGCTATGGCAACATTCCTGCTAATTTTGCATAGTTGCTGTATATGGAGTGCATAATTAAAAGGTGTGACTTTACCATAAAGCAAAGCATGTATGACTGAAGTACTTTGACTCTTGGAGAGCCTATTATAAAAGATATAGTTTCAAGTCAGCTGCAACCAAGCCAGTTCAGTGCTCTGTCTGCAGAACAGGTTTTCTACACTAACTCAACAATTTGGCCATATGAAGAGTCAGTGGAGGCCTTGTAGTGCCTTATCAGGGAAAAGCTCTCAGAATATGCATATACTAACAAAGATCTCAGAATTAAAGGGAAGACTTTGAGCAGCCCATGATCTAAACAAGTTAAATATTTATGAACAAATAATTCAGGTGGCAATAGTTTTCTAACAGTTTTGAGAACTGCAAGACCTCTTGGAATATCCCTTGATCTAGATAACATAAGTGCTTAGAGCAGTGCAATAAAAGTATTTGCATCTTGCCTAAATTCTCTTAAATACGCTTGCCAAAAATAAGTTGATGTTGTCCACCTCTGGACTATGAAACTTGCTTTTTANTTTTACCTTTTCCTCAAGATGTGACATTAATTCATTCTATAAAGGCTTGTCATATCAGTTTCATTTTAAATGGGGTGTATATAATTTCTTTAAAGGGGGAAAATTCTGTTACTTGTGAAAATTATTTTTAATGTAACTTGGCTAAGCTGCAGATTGAATGACTTAACATATCCGTTAAAATCTAGTCTAAGTGCAAGATTGAATTTTGGGTGATTTCATTGACCTAAGAGGATTTTATGTCTAATTTGGCTTCTCTGGGGTTTTGACATTATTGCCTGAGCTCTTAAAATATAAAAAATAGGCTGGACTTTTGATACCCCTTATAATTAAATTTCAGCGACATCCGCAATGTGATGAGACTATTAACACTGGCCCAGAACATGAAGGCCTGAGGCCATGTCCCCACCAAACCAATCTGCAGCTTTTTTCCCATTTGTTGGGGGGACTTGGTGGACACAACAGCAGCCACACAGACCTTTGCCCTCAAAG
>WAAD01013806.1:0-27243 GCA_013389945.1 Fregata magnificens
AGATGTTTCATTAGCAGCGAAATAAACACAATGTTATTAAAAAAATTCAAGTCTCTTGAAATCAAAATTATTGTTCTTATGTTTTCCTACTTTGAATCATCACAGACCAAAATCTTGGTTTTCATATTGCTTCTATATTCAACCGAGCAGTAAACCAAATACATTAAACAAGGTGACAGAAGTTGAAGTTTCAGTGAACACCATGAACAAAATACCATTTTCCTCAGAAAGTCTTGGGAATTAGTTTTTCCTCAGGCCTTGTTATCACAGACTTATGATCTAAACAAGCTAATCTTAGGGCGATGTTATTATTGACTCTGAATCCTCACTCTTAAAAATGTGATCAATGTTAAAACCAGAAACTTGTATTCATATGCTCGGTAGTTACATTCTGACGGATACACTGCTGCTGATTTTGTCAATCCTGTCTTTTAATTGCACCAGACATCAATTTTAATTAAATTCACGCTTGTGCTTTTAATTATCACTCTACTATTTACCAGTCTCATCTGATCTTCAACATTTCTGGACTGTAAGTCCTCCTGACTCAGAAGTGTACTGAACTATATGTAACCTAGTATTTCCCTTAAAGTTCTAGGACTGAGCAGGTGATATCTACCTGCTTCACCCACTTCAAGAACCACACAAGGTATGCTATGTATACACATGGCAGCACTGTTCAGAAATGCATTATTTGTTTTCAAAATACATATAAGGCAGTATTAAGAATGAATTACATATATATGTCAAAAGTCTTTTCTAGAAGTCAAAACAGATCTTTAATAGTTACTGTACCTTATCTCGCTGGTATCTCTATTTCTGTTTTTAGGAGAGACATTTAGGAATCAAATGATAAGACAAACTGACAGTGTATAGCCTTTGGTCTATATTTGGTAGATACAAAAAGAGTGGATTTAAAAATTAGTTTTGTTTAATTTAATGTATATCCCTTTTTTTCTGTTTTTAAAACTGTCATATTGCAATCTTTAAGCTTTTTGTTTTCTAAACTGAGTTTCTATATTGACACTTTTTGGTCAGATACTAAACTCAGCCAGGCAAATCCACAACTCAGCTACCCTCTTTCAGGTGTTGACAATATGATGAACTACAGCTTCCACGTGGCTAACATGAGCTGAGCCACAGTGTACTAACACAGTATAACAGAAACATGGCATAAAATACTAGTGAGCAGAATAAAACAAAGCAATTCAAGTCAAGGTTAACTTCAAAAAGCTTTCTTTGGCCCAGATAATCAGGCATGAGCTTTGGCCAAGTAGGCTGACAAGCACCATAAGCCTCATCCAAACCTTCCATTCATGCTTCCTTGGTAAACTCTAGGTTTTGGGTTAGAAGTTTAAGATCTCAACAGCGATGACACAGAAGATCTTGAAAAGGGCATAGTTCAACAGGTAATCCTTCCCAACATGAAACTATCAAAATTTACATGTTCTTAATCCTAAAGTTTTGTGTTGCCAAAAAATCCACAATTTTACCATCTTACATTGGTAACTTGAGTCTCACCTTTCATTGTTTCTTGCTTGCTACTTCTACAGTTACAAGCAAGAACAAGTCTGGATTGCAGACAGGACAGATATATAAAGTAGAGCCCTCTGGAAATACCTTTTACTTTTTTTTTTTCTCTTTCCTTTTTGGGCAGGAAACAACTTTAAAGCATAAATCCTGTTATCTCATTTTAGAAGAAATTAGATTGTTAACTAGCAGGCAGTTATACACCGTTGACCACAACATATTTGGTCAACATAAGAGTTAGAAGATGGCACCATGTGTAACAGACTACACAATGTATGATTAAAAGCTAATTTCTCTGCTTAAGACAAGAAAGCAGAAAGCAGAAAACCAGGCAGACACAAAGCAATAATGGTCAGGTATCTTCACAGCATGACTGAAGACTATTCTCAAGTTGTTGATCACATTTCAGTTCCTGATAGGTTTAGTTATTTGCTGATAATTGATAGTTCATGCCATTTTGGCTTGAAGCCAATTTTCCATGATAAAAATTATATTTTTAATGTGGAGAAAGATGCATGCCTCTCCCTGGTGAAAGCAAAAGACAAAAAATTTGACTCCTTATTTAATTTGCCCTTGGACATTTTACATTTGAAGATGTATCAGCTTCAACAGTTTATTTCTCATTACATTTTAAGTTTCCTAGGTTTTTTTTTCTGTGTCCTTGAGATATTTCACATTCTTTTGTCCTTTATATTACAAGGTGGGTTGTTTGTCTGTGAAGAGAAAAGTAATCTCAGGCAGACCTATGCAGCACATGGCAATCTAGACAGTGCCTGTTCCTATTCACAAAGGCGGCGTCCAGTGAAGGTTATACAAAATATCCCGTCTGCCTGTTGATTGCTGCATTTTCTTAGAGTTTACATTTTTTAAAGCTTTTTTTTGGCAGGGAGAGGTAGAAAAGAATATGACTGGGACCGTCAGGATTAGAGTCTGTCATCAAGCCAGTGAAAATAATGATTGCTAGTGGTCTCTTGGGTGAGCTGACACTCTCAACCCCATTCCACAGATATCAGCCTTTCACCAACGGCGTTCTGAAATTTTGTTCAGCTTTTAAATTCAGGCTGGTGGCCTTTTATGAGTGTCTCAGTCAAAAGTCAGTATCTCTTTAACAAATCTTTGTTTGCCATGAACTCACCCACTATTGCTCTTTGCTTTCCAGCCTCCCACCCCAAAGAGAGGTTTTATGTTTAAGTTTTCATATGAAGGTTGTTTTCATTTTTTCCTTTTTTTTTTTTAAATCTCCACAAATCAGGTTTAATAAATCATCTGCATTACTTCTCATTTTTTCCAAATAAGAGAGCTTGCATATGTACCAAGTTCGTATTGCTTGCTTTACTGACTATTCCACTAGATTTACTGATATTGCCTGAGGCATCACTGAGAGAGCATACTCGTCAGAACTTCGTCATCTGTTGCAAGGTGGATTATGCAGACTCTGCAATGTGTATACTGTCAACTAAAGCAAATTTTAGTCTAATTGCTGGCTCAGACCACCTGTGCTTCCTTGTATATGATCCCAAAGACTTGCTATCTATCAAGAACTGATAGAGAGAACTGCCAAAAATATACATATTATAGAAACAGTCCAATTCAGTGACCAACTTAAAACAGCCATAAAGTTAAATTAACACACACATCTCACGGAAGGCAGCTGAACTTAGACTCATGATAAATATGTGCAAAACTGTGTTAGAGTCTTTCTTTTTTTGCACCCTCAACACTTAAAGGGGGATGAAGGTGGGTGTATATCAGCTGAACACTGTTTGCTTGGTTTTTTAATATGCAGCTCATTTATCCGGATGGATGGACTGAAGGAGAAGAAAAATACATCAGACTGAGTTTAGTTTTATATCATGGCCTAGAAATTCACAGCTCTCTTCACAAGATACGCATTTATTTGAAATGTGTACCAATTCCCTTGTGAGGTCTGCTAAGTATAGCCATCTCTTTTTTTCCTGCATAATAATTTTGCAAATGTTGTCACTGGGTTTGTGTTACTGTAAGTCTTTTACCCACTTTAATTTTTATGGGTCTTTTTTTTTTGTACTTTATCATTTAAGCCTGCAAGTAACACGAAATTCATATAAAAATAGTGTTTCTCCATTCTGTTTCTCCAGATCATGATCCCTACTGCTAGACATAACTACATATCCATATTCCACCCATCACTGCAATCCATTAAGGAACCAAGAGCAAACAGTTCTCAGCAAGGACAAATCAGAACAAGGCTGCACAAACCAAGGACATTTATTCACGTTTCTACTGTGCTGTTGGTAACACTGCACCCTGGCACACAGGTCTGCAAAGTATAATCCTCTACATGAGAGAAGACATTATCTCTCTTCAGAAATCTTCTGGCTATTTTTCTATTTTATGCAGTCCCACTGTACTCTTCAGATCAAAAGATCTGAGATAAGCTTACTTTTGTAAGAGAGCATGCAAGGTGGTAAAAAATATATTTGTTCACTAAGCATATTTTAAACTTGATAATCGTCAGTGAGATCATCAGAAGTGAATTTACCCAGACAACAGCTATGTAAACTGACTTTGAGTACTGTGACATCTAATTTAGGTAATCATTTGAATTAGATGCTATTATGTCAAATACATTTTCAAAAATTGAATAAAAATTTATATTCCTGTTTATCTCAGGTTTTTTTTCATTTTTTTCATTTTCATTTTCTTTCTACTTCCAAAAAACACTAGAACTTCTAAGGACGTCAGAACCTGCTAAATTAGTGTCCTTTTGGAAGATGTTTTCTGTAATGATGACGTCACCAGTCTCGAATTACATATACAGGTTTTAATCTCAGCAAAATAGGAACTGAACAAATGTCACTGCCTTCATACAGTCTTTCCCTCATCCATTCATGCTGTTGAAAAGATTCGTTTATTATCTCAAAGGTCAGACATGCTTAGCAGTTTCTGTACTGTTAAAAAAATCTCCCTCGTTCAACCTCATAGTCTTGTAGTCCCTGTCGATTTCCAGTAATTCCAGCAGGAACACCCGTATTTAAAAACATGGTGACTTTTCTCTTTCCTAACATTATGGAAGTGCTTCCCAAATTCATAATTAAGCTTTCAACACAACTGAAACTAAACTATTAACGTAAAGGGTCACTGCATTGAATTCTGTATCATAATAAATCACTTAGCAGAGGAATTCTGACATGCTTCTCTCCCTTATGGGCTAATTCTACTTTCACTATAGTTAGGGGGAGCTTTCCAAGTACTTCAACAGAAAGGAACTAAGTGTTAACCAGAGACAAAAGAACCAACTTGATTCAAGGCCGAAAGGCAGCAGTTAGAGAATTTGTCCAAGTGAGATTTTAAACCATTACAAAACAACTTACACACTCCTTCCTCCCTCCCCATAAGTAACTATCCTCATCACACAAAAAGATGTGAAAAACAACTCATTTAGCAGGTGGGATCTTTTTGCTATGATGGCCAATTATGCATTTGCCAACAGCGGCAAAATAAATTCTCTCCTTGTCCAGTTCAGCTCCTGGGAGAAGCAAAAGCTTAAAAAAAAGGGGGGGAAAAAACCCCAAACACCTACTTGAAGCTTCTGTCTTCGGGAAACTGTATTTCAAAAAGAGGATTATCTCTGCCAGTAAACTTTGGAAAAGCTTTGATAACTTACAGAACTGATGTTGACCAACAGACTTGATCAATTAAAGTCTGAGTAAAGAATATCTAAACATGGAAATATTCCTGAATAACTTCATGTGTGAACACTCTTGTCCGGAATTAATCTAGAATACATTCAAACCCATTACATTAAGCTATTTTTAAAATAGATTAAGCTATATCAGAAAAAGACATTTGGTTTAGAATCAGAACGTTTTACATGACTTATTCAGGAACAGCTAATTTGCTTTAAACTTCATATTATGTCTTACTGCAAAATGGTATTTATGGATAGATGTTCACACATTGTTAAGAGAGATTTCTTTCATTTCTTCTGTAAGTCAATAATTATTTATTGGATTTTATGTTGCATACAAAGATACACTGCAATGCAAACTACCCATTGCCATTTTTCACTGTTTTAGTAAAGCTTCTTTTAAAACAAACTACTTCTATATATACAGGTAATTTCTCACACACGTTGAAAAAACAAAAAACCTCCCTGGCCAAGAGATGGCAAAGAGAAGAGCGTTTCTGAAATTTCATATCCCAATCAATGTCTTTGTCAGAAGGGCCATGTGCAGAGATGTCTTCTCCCACTAAGATGTGTTGCAAAGGGCTGCAGGTAATCGGGAAGAAGCAGATCTCTAGAAAATAGAAAAAAAAAAAAAAAGCTAACAGAGTCGTGACATCTGTCATTCTGTTGTGTACCTGTAGGCCATCAATGTTTCCAAGCAAGCTGTTCACAACAGATGGAACGTGGCCTTTTGGTTGAAGTATGAAACCACAAAATGAGGACTACATATGTCACACTAAAGGTGTGATTTAGGGGAGCACCAAGGGTAATAAAAGACCCCATTACTAGCAATGCAACAACAGAAACTTTGGAGTGACCAGCTAAATTTAAAAAAGAATGATACAATATATTTCTGGCTTTTTCTAACATCAGAAGTAACAACAGTAATGTTTTATAGATGAAAGCTCCTTCCCTTTTTAGCTAAATATTTTGAAAAATTTAAAAAAGAAGAAAAAAATAAAGCTACCATGCACATATAGGAGCATCATCTAAAAGAACTATATTCAACAAAATTCTACCTCCAACAAAATGCTTCCACTGAGGTCCAAACCCAGTGACCACTAATGATACTAATAATGGGTGAGAGAAACATTTTTATATGGATTAGAAACTGGCTAAACAGACAGAAAACCAACAGCAGGGATATATAGCCAATTTCAGTAGTTTAAAAGGTTAACAAAAAATGCCCAATACCTCCTGTTAGGCCTGCTTAATTTATTTGTAAAAGGGAATGAATAGCACCAACATTTTATACATCATAAAATAATTTAGAATAGTCAGCAATGAAGAAATGTTTGCTTAACTCAAAAAAGCTTGGTTAGCGGACAGCCTCCTGATGGGTGAAAGTCAGTACAGATTTATGAAGAATAAGACACATTGCAGAAACCTTCTAAGCTACGTACATTACCAGATCCTGAACAAGTTGTAGCTCCTCAAGTGAAAGACCTGAATGCAATTCATATACAGACAAAAGAAAAAACATGAAAATACGGTTATGCTACTGTATAAATTTGCGGAATCGTTAAATGCGAACTATGTTATTTTGTTACGCTCATCAGATTTCTCAAAAGAAAGTACAGACCAACAGACTTCTGTCTGGAAGAGAACACAGTGAAGAAAAGATAAGGCAGATGCACATGAATGTGTGCACAGAAATTATGTGAAAGAGTTTCCAAGGTGTGAACTTGTTTTATACACAACTATTCCAACTTATGTTTTGTTAGCTATTATTTATAAAATCAACTAAGTTCTAGCAATACCCAATAATCTTTGGCACCACTGAGACATAGTAGCAATGCATGGTTTTGAACTGTATATTACAGAAATTTTATTTGCCTAAACTGATACATACTCAGAGGTCTTAAACTCTTCCTTCTCAATGAGTTTCACACGAAGAGCAATGCTTGCATTCTATGATGGTTTCACTCATTAATGAGTGTTAATTTATTACCAGAAACGTGCTGGCATTTCAAAAGCATCACTGCAAATGAAAGACTAATGCTGTAACAGATTGAATTTCATTAGCAAGGAAATAGGTCGATCTTTTGATTAAATTAAGGATCAAACGGACTGTTTTAGGAAAGACTCAGTAGTGTCACCAGCAAAGCACAAGGAAATCCTCCAAGTAAGGATCTGTATTTTAGAAAAGAATGCCTGGAGAATGTAGCACATTTACGAGTTAGGCTCAAGCTCCAACAACTGAAAAAATAACTTTGTCACTCAGCTTCATTTTTCAGTTCTGCTGGCTGAATGAAGAGCAAAGAAGACCATGAGGTTAAGACCAAGTATCAAGTAAGCTGTACATTATTGCATTTTTCCATCTCCACACAGTAAGGCTGATTAACGTTCATCCTTCCCAGTGTCAAAATTTTTTAGCAGTCTGACAAACTCTGGATGCTCCACTTCTCACGAAGAGGCGAATCTTGTTAAGATTTGATGCCCACCACGACAACTGAGAAGTGTTCATGGTTACATATGTACCAGCAAACAGACCGGCCAGAACTATTCCCTGGGTCCTGCTACTGAACAGGAAGGCATGGGATGGTCTGTGTCCACGCGACTCTGAATTTCCCCCTGCCTCAAAACAGGAGGTCTGCATCCAAACCAACTACTGGGAATGGTCCTGGGTGTCTGCCAAGCTCAGAACCATGCCAGGGTGTTGTCTGGGAGTTGCTGGCCGCTTTGGGCCAAAAAGTCTCTTAAAGACTAGTCCAAAAAAGTCACTGCACAGCTGGCCCAGTACTCAAATCCATGTAGTAGCCCCACTTAGTTACAAGTATGGATGTAACCTGTGTGGCCCTTCTCTACTAATCAGACTTAGTTAAAGGCATCAACCTAAGACTAAGTTTGTGTTAAGGGGTCTCCTGAATAAACCGTTAACAGAAGCTTCCCTGAGAGTCAATAGGAAAATAGGGATGGGGTCCAAAACTGAATTTGCCCTGGGGTAAACTGGCAATTCCTGTCTCATTTCCCTTCTAATGAAATAAGAAAGCATTATTTCACAGAAGTTTAAGAAAAAAACCCATAGTACCCCATTAACCTGCAGAGCACAAGGACCCAAGAAATTAGCAGCATTCAAAACTAACAGCTGAAGAGCAACCAGGAAGGAGAGATAAGGAGATAGTACTTTCTCCTTTTCATGCATGCTAGCTCAAGTTCATCAGGTTCCCTCATCATTGTACAAGAGAGGGACAATCTAGTCTATATTTGGTTAGATTATGAAAGGGCTTTAAATTGTGTAACAAAAATCAAATCTGTTAAACATACACTCCAAATATAAACGTTTACTGAATTATTTGAACAATAAATACAACATATTAACCTCTAGCTCAGAATAATAAACTGTAAGCAATCAAAGGCTCTTAAGGCAGAGAATTTAAGACCAAAACCAAAACTCATGTAATAAAAGAATACCACAGAAGAACTACACAAAAATAAAATCAAATGATCTAGCTACTAAAATACACATATGTGCCCAAAATCTTGTGGGAATCAAATATTCCAGTAAAAATAAAGGGAGAGATGGAAACACAAGTTTCTTATTATCACACTTCATATGTTATAAAAGCTAACAGTTAACTTGTTTTTGGCAAAGGGACAAAGGTTGCACAACACTCTGGCTTACACAAATATTTTCTATTGTTAAATGCATCTTAAATGTAGCTTGTCATATATTAACTTCATGCACACAGTGCACCATGCAGTTTAAGAGTGTCCCAAAGATACCTACATTTCAAAACATTGATGTAGCATGCTGCCAGTACCCAGTGAGCCAGGTGTAAAAAAATTACTCAACAATTCATAGTTTAATTGAAACCAGATAAAATCATCTGTGTAATAAAGACTGTACAGATGTTGACCAAAGAAAAGTTGATATTTTTGGACAAATTACTGCATATGATATTTTCTAGAACACTCCCTCTTGAAAAGATAAAACAGTAATAAAAGTTCCCTCAAAAAAAGGTGCCCTTGTTTATAATCACAAAGTGAAATATGCCTGTGGAAATATATCAGGTTAACCTCATGTTTCACATTTTTAGTTGCTGTTTCCTTTAAAGGAAAAAAAAAGTTAAATGCGCAGTAGAAATGGTTATGAAGAAGTGGGAGAACCTACTCATGCATATATTAAACACAGACTTTATGCTAACACTGCACTTCCTTCCACTGAAGATTTTATAATGTAAAGGAAGAGGCAATGATTTAGCAAGAGCGAATGTTTAAGAATAAAAATTCAGTATTCTTCATTCATCACCCGCTAGTAGAGTGAGTTATTACTGAGCACTAACAGTTTGCCATTTCCAGAGTTGCAAGGACACCGTCCTGCCTCAGCCTTCTTATTGCTTCAGTGACAAAGAAAAATGTTCAGATACACAAGAACATGCAGTAACACCTCCCACTCTCATCGAGTTAGACAAGACTGAGTTGCAGAAGCAATGATATATGCATATGTATTAAATTTTTAAAACATCCTTCATTATAGTACTCATCACCATTTATATTACTATTCTTTTCCATATATTTTCCCATGTAGAGCCAGCAATCTGCTTGCCTTGAGATAAGAAGCTGCTATTAAAATTATAACCAGTCTTAATTTTTGGTGTAGTAATGTAATGTAATTGGCAAATAACTAGTGATCCGTTTATAAATTATTTAAAGATGAGAAGACAACAAGAAAGTCCTAAATATATTTATCACCGTTATTAATCATTTATATTACAAGGGCATTTAAAGGTCCAAATTCAGAGCAAGAACTTTATTTTCCATCAAACTACTTTATTTTATGTTATTAGGATTAGTCATTAATGGTTTTATTTCATTTTAATTGAAAGTTTGTGTATAGCAAAATAGAGCTTACACAGGAAAGACATGGCATTACCCATAGGCTAAGCACGTGCACTGATTTGCTAACAATATAACTCCCCTTCTCTAAGTTTAATGTACCTGAAGTTCTGAAGCTCGCTTCATCATCTCCAGTGTGATGTAGCAACCAATAGAATGAGCAATCAGTACCAGCTTTATATCCTTTGACACATTCTTTTTGAGGAAGTTCAGCTTATGCTCTACTTGTCCATTAAGTCCAAAAACATCCTCTAGCTCCTTAATATCTGTGTCTGAAACAGAAAAGAAAAGAAGTCCTTTGTTTTAATAATAGAAATTTCAAGTATCTCATTTTTTTTCATTTCTTTGGAAAACTCTGAAATAAATAAACCTTTTAATTAAAAAAAAAAAAAAAACAACAAAACCCAAACTTAAAAATTTAAGTTACCACCACTGGTAAATATAGACTGACGAATCACATGTACAGGATATGAAGCCTTATGCGTAGCTGAGGAAGCAGGGAAGAATACAGAAACACATGGAACTTGATGGCACATCATCTAGCTTTGTGTTCCCCTTCATTCAGTACAAGACCAAACTCAAGGTAATGGATCAATTTAAATCAGTCCAGCTTTACATTGAGAGATCAGGACCTACAATAGCAATACTGGCCAGGCAGTAACCTGCAGATATCCAAAATCTGTCTTAAAATAAAGATGCACAAAAAAGTCCCATGGAATGAGGAAACATATGAAATGCATATGTGTCAACGTGGAGCACTAGCACTTACATAAACTACCCCTATTTAGGCAGGTTCTTATCATTGCCAATCCAGCTACCAAAAGGAGGATCAAGTTAGAGCTTCATCGTTCTAGGTTACTGTGCAATTTCATTCCTGTTTTGCCAGGGACCTCCTAGAGGAGCTTGGGCAATCGCTTATGATGAGGACTTCGCTACTCGTTTCCTGGCCAGTCAGCACGACAAGGATGATCTGGTGCCTGTAACAATTTACAGCAATTTTGGCATCTTTAACTCTTGCTTATGAGGTGGGTGACACGGCTCTCAAGTTCCCCCCCAAAAATAAGGGGGTTCACAGCTCTTTCATCTGCTAGAAAAGTGCTCTACCCACTGAGCTAAAAGCTATATTAAGGATACACCACTCCAATTTAAGCTGGACTACTCAATGGAAAAGTCTGTAAGAAGAAATATTGAAAAAAAGAATGAAAGAGGCAGAAAGCATGCCTATAGCTTATCTGAAAGATAGGTACTGGTACTAATATCACTTAATCTCTTAAATCCATGCTATTATCTCAGGGCTCAATTTCATACTCCAGTTTATACCCCATATCATTTACACTCTTTACATGTTGACTTGCAATGCAGCTTTAGTCTGGAATAAGCCAAATCTCCTTGCAGCAAGGTTCAGACACATGATGGGGACTGGCTCATTACTGAGCCATGGTTCTACAGACAGCATATAGGTTCCTGGCAAAAGCCACCCACCTCTAACAATTCAGGAGCAACTAACAGAGGTAGCACACACACAGCCCTAGCCAGACCACCAAGTATTAGGTGTTTAACTTCCCACTTGGTTTCTTTTGATGTCCTCTGCATCAGTCCCCTGTGTAAAAAATAGATGTGGAAGAAAGTATCCATCAGGCAAAGACACTGTAAAGATACATACATTAAAGAGACTGAAAGACACTGAAAAACTACCGTAAGAGAAAGTTAGCTAGCAGCATAGATCCATTTCAGACGTAGTTGGTTTTGTGCCTGCTTGGAGAAAGTGGTAACAGAAGACTTTCTGCCTCTGTCTGTGAACATAGTTCACCAAATTATAAAGGCTGACTGTTTTTTTAATATGCATGTGGTAAATCTGATGGCAATTGGTCAGTAACCTCAAATGCTAAAAATTACTAACGCTACTGTAGTGAAGTTATCGGGGGGTTGACAGTGATAGTATTAATTGGTAGCCTAAGGGGGGGGGGGGGGGGGNAGCATGTGTTCTGATGCCTTTTTTCTGAGCTTAAACTATTACCACAGAGATCACAACACAGAAGTTCTTCAGTTAAACTAATATTTCTACTAAAACTACTGATGATCATATCCCAGCATAATTTATATTAGATGAGAAGTAGTATTTTGCCTGTTAGGCTTTCTACAAGTAACGGAAAACAAAGAGCTTGTTCTGTTTTCCGAAACCCTAAATAAAAGCCTAAGGCCAAAACATTGTTTTTAAACTTAGTTTCTATTTTTAGCAAAAGCTGTCTTCCCTACTTTTTATTTATTTACACAGCAGCTTAACCTCCTGCAGGAGTAGGCTGTCTACATCGCAACTCTAATTAAGGGTATATATAACACACATAAACCACAGAATACTAGAAATATGATGGCCAACTGGATACAGCAACAAGTGAAAGAGTATGTTATGTTGACTATATGTATGTTACCGTGTGCTGGGTTGAGCAGGTCAATTTTCCCTTGTAAACATTTCCATACTGTTTTACTCAGACACTGCCATCTCCAGTGATTTATCAGCACATCTTTTAATGTTTTACATTCCATTCATAGCTTTAGTTCTTGAAAATAAGTGATTTTAGAAGAATTTCAGCTTATTTCCAGGTTAGAGCAAGGGAAAAGGAGGTAAAGTAGGTGTGTAAATCTTCTAGAGAACTTCTCGTGGTTCACAAGACCCCAGAAACCAAGCAGGAAACAAAACAGATTTTTATTTGTATTGTTCAATCTCATGAGGTTAACAGCTGCTTTTCACTACACAAATTCAACATCGGCTGCACGAGATGCTGAACATTGCTGCAATGCAATTAATAAACAATACAGCAAAGACAGTCTAGCCCAGTCTCACCATTTTCCAAGTTAATGTAGATAACTATGTTAGACAAATACAGTAATTTTATTTAAGACATTAGATATCTAATTTAATATTTAGTTACCTAATAAATAGCAGCATAGAGATTCAGGGCAACATTTATAGCTATTACTGATTTCAGCAGAGATGTGCCTATGCAGAACCAGTTTTGTTGCCAAAGCAAGAACCCCGAGGAAGGATATGCATCATACAGGTGGGGATTAAGGGTAGAGTGAAAATAAGGGCTTTTTCCTCATTTACCCAGACTTGGTTTTAGGACTTCAGCATACCCAGCTCAAGCCTGTGCACTAGTGCTTTCTTAAGGGAGCAGGGGAGAGAAGAGCAGAGCTTGCCGAAGCAATTTTTAATCGGATGGATTAGTTATGATTGATGATGATCACAGAGACCTGCTCTACTGCACTGGGCCAAACCATCCTCAGCACAGCCCTGCTCAGCACCACTCAGAGCAAGGATGCTCAGATTGCCACGTCTACTGGCCACATACACATACGATCTCTCTAAGACTGAAAGTGAGTCCTGACAGCTAATGCTGACCCCAGAGACTTGTTTCAGCTGTTTAATACAGCTTTTCCTTTTCTTCTGAAATACTGATTTGTTGCCAAACCAAATCACATTGGCACTACTCCTAGAGAAGCCACACTGGAGGATGAGCGTGCAGCGTGGGGTCTGGCGATCCACACGCAAAACTCTCCTCATCACGGACTGACCCTGCACTCTTGTCAGGTGAAATGCCAACATCACATAACCCTGCGTTGAAATACATATCCTATTTTTCTTCTGGACAAATATAAAATTGCCCACGTCTTGTGTCAGTTCGTGTTTCCCCAACAGAAATGCTATGCTTCTAATAGTCCAAAATATGTGAGAGCTGGGCTGTGTCACAGGTTTGGAAGATTTATTTATTTATTTTACAGAATAAAATCACCCAGGGATTATCCAAAATCAACATGAATTTCTTGGGTGGAGAAGCTTAAATGGGTTCTTTATATAAGCAAACAGACTTGCACAAACACACTGGCAGTCAGTGCTCTGATGGCTCTACATCAGAGAAGGGACCAGAGTTACTTCACCTCAGGTGTGGAATAAATGGCATGGCTGAAGTAGAGCTCATTTAAGCCGTTTTCAGATAGCAGAAATTATACGACTTGTACCTTATGCTGCAAACACCCCATCTGTGCCAAGGCATATGATTTTAAGACTTCATTTAGTTGAAGTGTATTAAAAGAAATACTGTATTTCTTTATTTTCTTTGGCAAAGCGCTAATCTTCTGATGTGCTTTCAGAAAAACAAATGCGCAATCAGTTTAATGAATCTCTTCTTCTGACCTCTGCTAAACTCACAGTCAGAAAACAATGATAGATTAAAATAAAGTGTTTGCTCTAAGATTAGTCGACAAGTTAATCTTGCTAGGAAAGAGGACTTTGGTTTTCAGGGAAATAACAGAGAATTGTGTTTGTTTGTTTTTCTGCTGTGTATGCAAGGGAAATTCTTAGGCAGAAAAAAAAAGCATATCAGTTATGAGAGTAGACTTTAGACTGGAGATTCATAAAATTTAGCCTTTCGTAAAAAGTCTCCAAAAATCATAGACCCCTTTTTACTGGATGATTTGAAAAGATACTGGAGGCCAGATTTTCCAACACCACCCTCAAATTTGTGCATATAATTTCTGCATGCCTTTGTACTTCCCTAATTCCACAAGGGAATGCTTGTGCGTCCAAACTCCCAGCTACCCTGGTCACAACAGGTGACTGAACATTTGAGCTGAGTACCTATGGACACTTGTCCACTTGTAATGGAGTGACTTTAAAGTCTGTCCCAGGATCTGCTCATACAGAAGGCCTCCAAATTACTCATGAACAAGTAAGGAACTGTGTGAAAAGGTGACCTGTAATTACATGCCATGAAGGAAAGGGAGGTAAAAACGACTGCCCCACCTGCACTGTATCTTCTTCTTCCCTGGGTCATTTACTCTAGGAGGTAGTACCAGGGTATCTAAGGACAAACTCTAATGAACCTAGCATATGAACTCTCACAGTCAAGAATTTTCAGAACCGGGCCTTTTACAGGATAAGGACAAGTAAGTATCTGGAGACTGAACCAGGGCACCGGAAAAAGATTCACCTCTTCCTCTGAAGATGCTGCTCATTTCAGCTCCATGACACATCACCATACTGCTTAATGTTAACAGTGAGGAGAAATAACAAGTTTAAACACATGAAAATGCCGTAACATCAAAAGAAAGTGCCAAGAGGAAGAAAACCAAAGAGGGAGAAGATCCTGAAAGGTCAGTGATGATATCAAAGAGTATGAAAAGGGAAGGCACAAAGCGTCAAGTACGGCCAACCAAATCGTTCAGGAGAGCTAGCTCAGGGTCATGTTAAGTCCGCTGCATCTCCATCAAATACCAAAAGTGCAACCAACATATAGGGCCGAGTGTTTTAGACTTTATGCCCCACCTGCTTTTTCCACTACAATACATACAAACACCGGTGGGAGGAGCAGCAGCTGTGACTGAGTAACTACTGTTTAGATGGAGCAACCCATGGAAAGTTTTATCTTTGCCTTCATCCAGTGACAGACAGAAAGCAACCCTACAACTAAATTACTTAGAAGGATTACCTGTTAAACTGGCATGCATAGTCAGAAGTTTAATTCTGGAAATTAAATAAATCATTTGATCGTTTTTGTTCTTACAGCAAAACACAATAATTCCTTACAATTGAATGATGCCATCTAAAAATGTTTAAATACAACTGTAAGCTTAAAAATTGAGATTTCAGGTTTGTGGGTCTAGTGTGGGCAAATGTGTTAGAAAATACATCCCCTAAAGATATATTCCTTAAAGCCTGAATGCTTCACCCAATCTTTCATTTGATTATTGAACCCTGGATAATTTGTATCAGCAAGCGATAAAATGCCAAAGAAATGGGATGGAAACCCTGACAGAATGTTCAGTAAATACTGAAGAACTCCTCCTGACACCAGGAACCAGGTCTTAAAGCATTGTGTTTTAGATTAACCTTTAGACCTTAATCTGGCCCTAGTACCCTCAGGAACTGTTCATGCAACTTTTAAAATAAACACACCACTCATTAGTGTTTACTGGAGCAATTACTTTTTGTAAAGGTATCCTCCACAAATAAATTACCATTTACTCAAGATACTGAAGTGGTCATATGTATTATTTTCTTTATTAGAAAAATAACAAGACCTTAATTTACAAATTGAACTGCTGATTTCCTTTGCTATCTACATACCTATTGCTGGGACACTTGTTTAACACCTAATCTGTTTTTCAAAGGAAGCTGTATTATAATTAAATTAGTACAAGCATAGTCTGACAGAATGAACTAATAAACATGACAAATAGAAAAACCCAAATTTTTATTAAAAGCATACAGGAGGACACTGAACTTATTAACTTAAGGTATCAGTGAGAGACTTCTTTTTATTTTGCATTTCCAGTCTTGCTTCCCTCTAACTGATTAGAGTAACTGTTACCAAGGTATGATGAGATAACTGTACAAACTTTCAAGCAGAATTTTGTTGGTTGTCTCTGATTTTGGCAACGCAAACACCATTAAACAGTGTTTTATTATGCAGTTCTACACCAGTCTATGCCTCCAGAATCACTTTAACATGCCTAAAGCAAATCTAATATGGGTGTTTCACGCAAGAGATGGAAAATTTTCTGTATTTGAATTACTGCATTTTACAGTCAGTAAGCTGAATAACTACAGAAAGTGCCATTTACAAGAATTTTCAATATCGTATTATTTAAAAAAAGAAAGTAAAACTAAATAAAAAAACCTTGGCAGGGTAGAGGTTAGAGAGCCATCACTGTATAGGAGCAGATCTAAATTTCCATCGTAACGTGACCTCAAGGAGCAAAAACAAAGAGGTCTGAGCCTATAGGAAGCTGATTGTTCATGTTACATTTCTTGTTTTCTGGACATGCTGAAGCCAAGTAAAAGGCTCTGTGAATTCCCTTCTTCACCTGTCCACACAAACAAAACTGGAAGGGACTTCCTTGCTGATGCTGACTGCTATGTAAAATGTATCTTGACACAGGAACAAGTATAAAACTCATTGTGACTTTTTTAATCTCATACTTTTTTCACTTGTAGGCTGCACCTTTGATGGCAGCACACTACTTGGACTATTAAGGACAGCTTTTCAGCAGACCTAATTATTTTGACAAAAAAGACCTGTAACACCATGCTCATGTAGCTGATTGGCTGAAAAACTCAAGTAAGGTCATTCCAACACACCAGGTATCCCATTCAGCACGCCATTTTACTTTGCAGTAAATACCTTCTATGAGAGAAGTAACTACAGAGCACAAGAAAACAACGGTATGCCCTTACTTTACCTTGAGTTAGGCTTTTATCGAGGCTTTACCCATTTTTTCCCAGTTTTGAACACACTTCATGTCTACGTGTGCACGTCTACATTTGCAAAATAACAAATAATTTCACTACTGGCAGCCCTTCAAAACCTTCCAGCAATTCTCCCCTTTTCTAGTAATCCCAAAATGAATCAGCTCTACCACAGCTTATTAAGGAAAAATCACTGAACACAGCCTGAAATAGTCAGGACTACATACAAACAAACAAGTACCAAACAAAACCAGTAACACCAGTGTAGTAGGAACCCCTGAACACATTACTCTTCCTGGGGTGCTGAAGTCTCTGGGTGTTCCAAAGTAGCTCCACAGCAAAAACAAGCCGCCAGAGCAGTTGTCAACATAACCAGGCTCAGCCTTCCCATACCAGGTGCTGAAGTGAAGCATGCCTCTCTGGCATTGCAGGAAAAAATAAGATAAAAAGAGGGATCAGGAAGAAAGCAATGAAGTAGCCTTGCATTGGCAGAGACTTCATAACAAATGAGAGGAAGAAGAGCTCATGTACTCTACAACTATCCGAAAGGAAGTTGTAGTGAGGTGGGTGCTGGTCTCTTCTCCCAAGTAACAAGCAATAGGACAAGAGGAAACAGCCTCAAGTTGCGCCAGGGGAGGTTTAGATTGGGTATTAGGAAAAATTTCTTCACCGCAAGGGTTGTCAAGCATTGGAACAGGCTGCCCAGGGAAGTGGTTGAGTCACCATCCCTGGAGGTATTTAAAAGACATGTAGATGTGGTGCTTAGGGACATGGTTTAGTGGTGGCCTTGGCAGTGTTAGGTTAACAGCTGGACTCGATGGTCTTAAGGGTCTTTTCCAACCTATGTGATTCTATGAGTCTACTTGAACATCTGGTGATTCAGAAAATGAAGTCAATAACAAGACCTTCAGGAAAAAGCGTGCACCTAGGTGTGTACTTCTACCTGAAAGGGCTCCACATTCAGTCTGAGCGTCTGGATGGGATCATTGTAACAATAATGTCTGTCCAAGCAACACAGAGAAAATCTTGCAATTTCCATTATCTTGCTGATTTGCTGAGCTTATGCCACAAAAAAAGGCCAGGCTGTGAAAATCAGTCTAGGCCTCCCAAAACCCACTTTGACTCTCCAAAAAGTCTATTTTCCTTGCTTTGCCTGACTAGCAGGTGGTAGTCCTGCAAAAGTCTACCTTGCATGTTTCCCTTACGAATACTCATTTCACATATGATCTGAAATAGTATCACCCAGTTTTGCAAGGGCAAATGTGCTTCACTGGTATTTGAATTATCTTGCACTATCAACCCGAGGTATGTGACGTATGAGTCTCTCCAGGAATAATGCACACAGAGTACATTGTTCCTTAAGGTAATTCTTTACTGAAAAACATATCAGTATCAAGACCTTTTCATGCTTGGCCAGATCTAACATCTTCCAATTTAATATGGGGAAAATTCAGTCTTGAAACTGAGGCATAGAACGTTCTTACTGAATGAAGCAATTAGAAGCAACTTCAGTAAACAGCATACTTCAACAACAACTTGCATCTGTACAGTTTAACAATGGAAGAAAAACAAAATAATGATGTTCTGCACATCACCAAGACTGGGTAGATATAGCATAGGAGGTAAAGAAAGGACAGTGGCAATTGTATGGGTGTTGAAGGGAACAAAACTGGATGAATATCACTTCACAGGAATTGATTCAGTCGTTGTATGATAAATGAGGTGCTGCGCTGCAGTAGGCAAGTCTAACAGTCACACCTATTGAAAACAGCACTTCAAAACTTTGGGAAGTTTAAACAGATACAAATAGAGAAAGAATGACTGAGAGCAAACAAGGGAGAGCCGAAGATTGGAGCAAAGACAGCTGGCCAAGGAAGACAGCCCATGTTATTCCACAGACAGGGAATAAAAAGAATTATTTTAAAAGCAGGAGAAAATGACAAGGAGCACATCACAATGTTAAGAAGGGGAAAGGGGAAAAAGCAAGCAGCTGAGAGTATACCTGGAGGGGTATACAGTAGCACAAGTAACAATACAGAATTTGTACCTCACAGCAACCAGACAGATCAATTGGTGACATTTTCTGAAGTGCTCGATGCTTCTACTGAATCCAAGCTAAAACTTTTAATTTGTTAGGCCAGTCCTGATTTCTCTTGAAAATCCATCCCAAAATTTTATTTAGAACTTTGATATAGACCAAGACTGAAATGTTCAAATAAGTGTGACTCTTCAGAATAATACTAAAATAACGCTACCTTTAGAGTAACACTAAAATAGCACTAACGCATTTCCTACTTCACTAACTACTATAACGGCATTGGGACAGCATTCAGTATAACTTAGTCCTTTTTCTTTACTCTTGTGTATATTCATTGGGATGATACTATTTTAATAGAAGTATAAAGGAAAGTGTAGGGGTCTCTCTTAATTTGTCCACGGAAAAGTTAAATTTAATATCCAGAATAACCACCCGCACTAAGCAGATCCAAATTATTTAACAATAATGTCTAGCATCCTTTTTATTTTAAGGAGTAAACAACCCACTTAGGCAAACATAACATTTTTCCGTTTTTCATCTGTACCCTTCAAAACTGATGGATTATAAGAAGTTTTCAAAATTATCTTAGATTCTCTGATGCTGTAAACTGGTGCCACACTGCTGACTGCAAAGAGCTATGTCAGTTTATTCCAGGAGAGAATGTCTTGGGCTACCAGCGCTGTGGGCTGTAGCACAAAATGTATGCAAAATATTTTGCAATACAGTGCTACCTCACAGCTCTGAATCAATGCTTCTAATCGCTACCTGTCTTGAAAAGCGTTGTAAGTCTCTGTTTGGGCTCCTCTTTGCACAAGGAGTGCAAGCTGACAGCAAAGGGAACCAGCTGTGGCTCAGCGACTCCTGGCATTGATTCCCACTGGATGTCAGAGCAACAGGGGCTCTGCTGCTGGCTGACATGACATGAACTGAATCCAGCAGCCACGAGAATCTAGTTCTCTGGTCTGACACTCTCCACTGAGTTACACTTTCTGCCATCATCAGAAAAGGCCACGATTTTGATTGAGGGGCATTCCATACTCTGTCTTTCATTACTTTGCACAGCATAAGGCAAAAGAGAATTGGACAAAACAGCCTATGTAAAAGCCTGAATTTATTAAAATCAGAGGCAAAACTGAGGAGACGAAATAGAATTTCACCTTGTACTTTCTTTAAATACAGCAAGTTTCTTTATCAGTTGCTGATGCTTTAAATAACCATCTGCATGTGCTGTGTGGTGCAAATTTTGTATCTTTGGGGACGAAACACATTTTTGTCAAATTGACCACTTTAAATTATGATTTATATCTCCTTTCTCCAGTGTTCTGTTACACTATTTAAAAATTAATTGGCAAATTTATTCCCTATTACCAAGATAGCTGTTTTCTTTTTAACCTTCCTGAAGAAAATGCTGAAGGTTTCATTCTTAGTCGCCTAGCTGAACTGCCTAGCATAGCCAGTATGGCAACATGCCAAAGATACTGTGATGGCTTTATTTTTCTTGGAGTTTTGCATTATAGCTGAAACGGAGACTAAAGTGCCACCGCTACAAAGCTGATCTGTCATTACAGATGAATAAGGGATTTTTTTGGTCTTCATTTTTACACAGGTGAGATGTGCTACATAGAAAGCAAACCAATTCACCTGTGACCCAGAAGCAGTGCTAGGGTCACAGCCGAGCAAAGGTTGATTTCCTCATTCATTTACATTAGCAGACATCAAAGCCATAGCTCATTACAAACTCTTTGAAACTGCCTGCGGCTTTACAGTATAATTTATATAAAAAGATAGCAACTGAATTTGACCTGCATTCTACACATAAAGAGATCCAAATACGATCATGTAGAGTTTAATATATACTAAAGTGCATTCAGAAATACTAAATTGGTCTCTTCATGATTAATTGCAGGATAAAACTTCTTCCTCCAAATCATGCAAACACTAGTACAAAGGTCAGTGGAGTCTCTGAGAGCAAAAACTCAGTGGTAATATGTTTGAAACCACAGTTTTGTTCTGAAAAAAATGACACTACAATGGCAATTCCAGAGAAGTCTGCTGTAACATTCAATCCAACAGGGATTAATCTGGCAACTAAGTAGTCACCTGACCACACCAGTAATTTGACAGCTGCAGTAAATTAGATTATTTTAATAAACGTATTAATGCACAAAACACAAAATTCAACCTTTAGAAAGATAAGAATATGTCTAGCTTAAAGAAAAAGAGTAGTCCCACGCAGTATCAAAAGGAGGAAAAAAGAAAAACTTGATCCAGCAAGCAGCAATGAGACCCCCTCATTCAACCTGAGTCCACAGTACTGTACCATTTTGTCCTTTACCATTTCTCGAAGCACACAGCCCTTACTCAGATCTTGCTGACAGATTTAAGTAGATGCACAAGAGGTAAGAATAATTCATTAGTGAAGCTGATTATCTAAGAGTGAGGCCATTTGCAGTTACTTCTTCCTGCATAGTCTGCCTTACAGTTTCCTACGCTTCCCTGAAACACCTACATTGCTCCGTAAAGAAAGGGAAACTCCTAAAACCAAAGCAAACAGAAAGACTCCATGTCCCAAACCTGATTATTTTTAGAATCTGGAATTATGTTGTGCATTGCTGATGGTTCCTCAGTCCTACGACTGTAGATTACTGTGAATTAAAAATAAAACTGACGTTAAACACTGGATTGATGCCATCAAGATCTGTATCATTTGTTGCAAGCTTTGTCGGCACCAAAATTAAGTCTAAGGTTTATAACATAAAGTAAAAATTATTATTAATAAAAGTATTGATCAGCTTTCTTCATACAGCTAACCTATGTAGTGAATAAGCTTTTTGATTCAACTATCAAAAGAAACTCAGGCCTGTTACACCTTCAGACAGAAGGGATTATTCGCTGCTGTGGAGATAGTCCATTTTCATTCTGTTAGCAGATGTAAATATATCTTTCAAACTGACTTGGATTAAAAGATTCCTAAGCATTCTCCCTGGGGAAAAAAATCTGAATCATCTCAATATTTATTAAATTATTTTACTTTTTTACTTTCCCTACAATATTATGGTAAACATTTACATGAGTTGCTCTGAAACATCACAGCACTGCTCATCTCAGTGAACTGTGACAGGCCTTCTAAAGTCAAGACACCAAAAGATATAGATGTTACCTTTTCATAGGGTTCACATTCTTGAACAGCCCCCCCCCACCCCCCCAGCCATCTGCATCTAATTAGAAGCGATAGTATCAGCTGGAGAACATACCTATGTCATGGGGTGAAAGGCGGAAAATGATCCATAAACAATCTCAAAACCTATGTCCAAAGTTTCCTGGAATGCAGTAAAGACATTATACTCTCCAATGGATGAATGTCAATTTTTTTTAAAACATCTTGTTTTCTGGATAAGGATCCAGAAGACTGTTATCAGGTTTCAACAGTTGTTACTTTAAAACACATCTTTAAAAACAGGATTATATTAACCTTATCTGAAGAAATGGATGAAAAATTCTGGTTCTTTTAACAGGGGAATTAGTTGAATAAAGTACTAGAGTGGATTAGAAAGCTATTCATGGATATTTTTAATAATATGCCTACAGATATTATGCTGACAGACTCAGTGGAAAACCTTGAAAGAAACAGAGAAAATAGAGAACCTATTTTTCACATAGCTATAATAAAAGTAAAGACAAAGTCCTCTACTTAGTAACACCAGCGATAACTGGTCACTACTCCATCAAAGTCAATGGAATATAGAGCTATGCATTAAGTGGTACCAGAATCAGCAAACAGCGTTTAAGTGATCATTACAAATAAATACATGGCTGTCAAGGTATGTTCCTATAAGCAGTTAAAATTGATATAGTTTTGGTTGGCCAGAAAAGAACACAACGGAGAAACTTAGAAATACTTCACATATGGCAAAATTTTGTTGTCTTGGTTTTGATTTTGAATGGAACAAGATTTTTAAATACAGGCTTAAAATTAAGCAGAACTGATAAAGTCAATGCCAAATGCCAAGATTTCACTCAAAGGACCTATTTGCATAATTATGGGCATGATTATGGGACCTCTATGAATAATTAACTGAATGTGGCTCAAAGGAAAGAAGCGTTACAGTAAACGGAGTACTGCAGCATCCCTAGGGCTGCTTACTTTTCACACATTTAGATTTAAAACATTCCAGTGGGATCATAACATGAAATGATCATTTGTTTCCTTAAAATAGACACCTAGCACTAAAACCATACAGTAAAATGCAGATCTTACCAGGCAAAGACAAAAACCTCAGCATTTAAATGCCTCATAATAACGTTTACATATGCACACACACTTCCTTCCTCAAGCTGCTTTTTCCAAAGACAAGGCAGGAATAAGATTTCTGGGCAGCAGCAATTGCTATATCAGGAGGGGCAGCAGGACTGCACTGCGCTGAGCTGACGGTTCCCGTCCTGTCCTGTGAAAACAACCAGTTCCTCTGTGCACACCCCAATGTGGGATCCCTCGCTGTTGACAAATACCATGTGAAGAGCTCAACGTGAATAATTAGTGCTGAGGCCAGCTTCATAAACAGGAAGCTTCTCCTCTCTATAGATTAAAAAAATTGACACTTTGATATGAAACTAGCTTAATCCTACCTGGATGGCATGCTTACAACTTGGTTCTTTTTAATGTATCTACAGTCTGATACCAATGGACTGGGAGACACCTTGCCATATAATTCTGAATTAAAATTAAGCAGTGGTATATATTCTGGGACACAAACATGACTACAGAGTCCTCCGGGTCTATAATATTTAAACATAACTGACTAAACCTGTAAAGAAGGTATATTAAAGATAACCCATCTTTAAATGACTCACAGATATTTTAATTTATATGCCTAGGAAGCAGAAAATATTGTTGAAATATACGTTAATGTGAATTAAATGTGTGTAATGTGAATTAAATGTCTATACATAGGCTTAAAGTATGCATGTGAGACGCCAGCTCAGCTGCCTTTCTTGTGCTTTTCTCCCTTTACTTGTATAATACAAGACGTAATGCCTTTTAAACACGGCTATCACTGTGTACCTGAATGTGGCCTGATACCTACCATTACTCCTGCTGTTTGATATCTAACCGAACAGTGCTGAAGCCCAGATAAGGATTCGCTGGTCAAAAACCCTGTAAGCACTACAGACACTAATTCTGAGGTGTTTTTGCACTGACCGAACAGATTGCCAGTAGCTCTGATTCACCTGATTCAGCAGTGTAGGTATTCTCCAACATCAGCAATCATTAAAAACATCCATACTACTTAAAATAAATGAGAGTCACAAGCTACTTAAAATTACCAAATGCATACTGACTCCCTGTGCCTTTGTGTAACTTTTCTCCTTTGGGGTTATACACAACAAGGACAAAAGCTGTTAGCTAAGGATGAGTCCCTATTTTTAGGAACCCAGTTCTCGGAACACCTAACTTCCATGATCTCCTCCTCTCCTGATTGCAGCAGTACAGACCACAATCCCACTCCCCACCGTCACCACACATTCATAGTGGCACAATATCTCTAAGGCCACCGCAGCAAATGCTTACACAAAGAAAGCGTTATTGGAAAAGTATTCTTAGCTACCATTAATTCTGCTTAGCAAGTGGAAACCGGTGAGAGCGCCAACTCCATCTGATCAGCCAGCTCTTCTTGGACCACAAGCAAGTGTCCTGGGAACCACCCGTGGCCCACAAACCACAGTTTGGGAATCACTGTCCTAAATAACTCACAACCCTCTTATTATAGCACACCATGCTCCTTGTCTTGCACAGGCTACTATTTTAGGTTTTTTCCTGCCAGCACAGCATATCATGATGGTAGAAACTTCTGGCTCCTATCTGCTAATCATGCCCACACTTATATCTGTCATTTGGTAGACAACAATCAATCAACGAGATGATTAATTTGCTGAAGTATAAATTCAGTTTTACACGAATGATTTCAGTTCGGTTTTTTTGTAGTTTTATATCACTTTAGCTAGAGGCAGAGTCTCACTCATAGTTAATTCTGCAGTTTCATTAGAAGTCAGAGGGCTGGAAAAGCAAACTCCATTCGGATGAATTGTAACAACAGCTAAGAAGCAATATATCAAATAAATTCAAGCTGCACATGGCTTCCAAATTTTCCTCTAACACTAGAAGATACTTTTGATACAAGACTTCACTTCAAAACTTCACACTGATGGTACATTAATATTTTGGGATCACATAATCCATGTCTTCATAGATAATTTATTATACCTCCACCACTTCGGTGCTTTTCCCCATATTGCTTCTTAAGGATATAATTCAGTTTCAAAATGGTCTGAAGGCCCTACTCTCCCTGCATAAAGAAAAAGCAATGGAAACACTCTTTTGATGGACTATAAATCAATCCTTACCTACCTCTTTTTATCATGGAAAATGAACTAAGGATACTTTAACAGATTTTAAGGACACACTATAATCTTCTAGAGTCCATGGGACATAAAAAATCAAACTAGAATTTTATCTTCTAACTTGGCTGTTAAGAATGTCACTCAAACTTCCCTGTCACTCAGAAGCTACCTAATACTGAATCAGAAACAAAACAACAGAAAATTCAGTAAACAATCTGTTCCAAAGGATACACACACCTTGCTAAAACAATAACAAGTATTTGTATTATGATTGTGTATAGCTCAACACTCATCTGCACAGTTTAGAAAGTTTTAGAGATTTATCTTTAATATAATTTACCATGTGACCAAATATCGTCTCATTAAGACATGACAGATGACTAGCCATTTATTAGGTATATGATATTTTAATGCATCAATTGTGTCCCTTTAATCAAGATATGAATCACACTATTTCATAGTTCTATAGCACTTGGCATACATAGAATATTACCAAAAATCAGTAAATCATTTAATTCTGATTTCGTTTTTCTTTACTTCTCAATCTTAACTTCGCTACAAAGAAAAGTATCTTGGTGGTTCTGAGGGGAAACAAAACCAAACCTGTGTTCTTCTATTCTTATTTCTCTCTGACACATATTTCTTATTTCTTATCAAACCACAGCAGATGTCCACAGAGTTAGACCATTTTAAGACATGGCTATGCTTGTATACCTGCTGTCTATACAGCTTTTACTGGCAAAAGCCAACCAGGGTGCTAAAAACCGGGGGTGAGGGATGTGTTAGAGGGACTGAGTGTCAAGGGTTTCCTATCTAATCTCCCATTTTCCACAGTTTTTAAAGAAATTTTGGGCGAGGTTGAGTCTTTTCGTCCTTATTTTAAAGTGGGATATTCATAACACAGCACTTGAATTAGCAATGCGTACAAAATTAGCAATGAAAAATTTCAGGATTTGTTCACTGATATGCGTTAGTTTTAACTAGCAGTTTGTTTCCCATCAAAAGAAGTTGAAAGGCTGTTGAAAAGCTTCCAGCTGGCTACTATTCATTGCCATCAGAGGAGCTACTCCTAAACATGGGCCTTCAGTCCTTCTGCAGTACTCAAGTATTTCTGCTCAACTGGATTTTGTAATATAAAATACAGAGCTTCAATCTCCACAATTCATAATGTATTATAATGCCCACCCCTACAAGCTGAGCAGCTATACAGGCATTTTGACAGAATAATCTGAGTGTGAATAAACATGCAATATTTTTAATCTTAATTTTATTTTTCAATTTTACCCTTATATCTCTCTTTTAAATCAAGAAGTTTACAAAGTACTTAACAGTAACGTTGTTTAATGATTTAAAAATTTCTATTGTTTAAAAATACGTATAACTACAATTTTTTAATTTTGAACAGAACTGCAGCAAAATGTTTGAAGCTTGGAACTCAGATATTCACACACAGATTCTTTTATATAAGGAATCAGTGCTTTT